>JAQGAZ010000136.1:0-96342 GCA_034692225.1 Polydesmus complanatus
TCGACTAGTCCACACGTGTAGACTTTATCGATCGACAGCATCGATCGATGTCGATCGACGTAATCTGGACGCGCCTTCAGAACGGAATTATTATCTTAGGAAAATGTGTTCATAGGGTACAAAAGTTTCACAGACCACTCATTATAACCGTTCACACAATTTTATTTACGCTTGGAAATATATTATAAAAAAAAATTGTATTTTTACATTTTATTGCCGGATAAAATCTAATTTTAATTATGTTGTTTTGGTTTTTTTTTTTTGTTGAAGAATACTATCGGTTGAATAGACCGAAGTCTATGACCGAAGAGAGTGGATCGGGAGCCCAAGCTTTAAAACTCGGTCTGGAATTAGCGTTAAAAGAGCGTGATGGGATATTTCGCGAAAATTCGATGGCTTTACAAGATAGAGATAGAACTATGAAACAATATAAAATCGAAATGAAACAGGAAAGAGATCGAGTGTTGTCCAACTCGGCTCCGACCAATCCCAATTGTAGAGCCAATAAAAGGTAAATATATAAAAGTTGCAATTAAATATTATGAATATTCGTAAAATAATTACAAAAAATTTTTTTTTTTTCAAAAGATTTTCGTTATCTCCAAATACAATGTTAAATGATCATCGTAGTCCTAATATAGGATTATTAGCGAGTAGCACAATTAAATCTCAACATTTAATGCCCATCATGGAAAATCGAGAATACAACGATCAGGTAAGATCAACAATTTTTTTTTTTGTTTTTTTTGGATTTTTCACTAATAATTTGGCTTTTCGTATAATAATATTATAACTCTTTCTGTAAGAAGTTAAAAAAAAATATTTTTAAAAAAAATGGGGTTGTCTGCTTTAGGCTGTTGTTGCTCGGGCTTAAAAATCCCTCTCACATTGTGTGTTGTAATTTTTTTATTAATGTTACGGCAAAAGAAAGTTGAGTGCAGCTTGAAAAAACAAATTCTAAAACTTTACTTTTGAAATGGCAATGAACCCGAGGTGTTTGCCCTTGAATAAACTACGATATTTTACCGATAGAAGGCAGCAGGTGCCTAATCTTTTCAACTCATTTTCATCCTTCTCTTCTTCCCTTAGAAAAAATATTTTTCTAGAAGAGAGAGGGAGAGACGATGATGAAATTATTGCTTTCGCTTAACCCTATTCGCATTTAGAAAAATAATAATAGCAGTAGTAAGCTTATAGTTCATACAACTTGGTTTTAAACTACATGTACTGTATTTCAGGAAATTAAATTTTTAAAATTATTAAAATTAGTTTAAAAAACTAATCTGTAGTACCGATAAAATAATTTTTAAACAAACTTAATTTTACCTTTAAAGAAATTAATTAAAATGTTTAAAGTACGAGTATATTAATTTTGAATAAATCAAATTAAACTATCGTAATCAAATAATTTTCTTTATTTTTAATTGTATGATAACATTTTAATTGGTGGAATTTTCATTAAAAATGTGAGAAGTTAAATTAATAATAGCCCCGAAAAATATCGGTTTTGTAAATTAATAATGTGTTAAATAAGTGTGAGGCGCGTATATAAAATGCTCGTAATTGATAAATTGACGGATTAACGTGTTTGAAGGATTAAGAGCTTTATATAGGTTTGTTTTTTTGTTTTGTTTTTAATATCTCGATGCTACTATAATATACTAATTGAATTGATTTTGAGAATGTGATTGTGACATGAGGTGAAAGCAGCTGGGTGAAAGTATTTGCGATTTAAATACAGTAATATGCTTTGGAACTGATTTTCTACCGACATCCGTTCGGTCGGCTTCACCGATCGCTCTACGGCAACCCATTTCCATGTCTAATTTGAGAACCAAACATGAGTTTTAGTCGGCTATTTGCATGACTAATAGCTCATTTGCAGATGCTTTGTGTATCCAACCGAAAGAAAAAGATTGAAAAATAGGTAAAAAAAAAAATAGACTTCCTATTTTGATTTAATTCAAAGATTTTAAAGTAACCCTAACGGAATGTTTCTGAGTGCTTGAACGATTGCCTCTCTATCTCTTTTCATCTACGGTATTTCATTAAAATTGACGCTAATTTTTTTCCAATTAAGCTGTAAGAGGCTTTTAAGTGGTTATTTTTAGAGAAAACATTAAATTTTCTATAGCGTTATTTACTTGTAATCTACTTTGGCATTAGTTTTTAAAAATAAATTATCTACATTTCAACGAAGCGGACAAACTCTCATACCAATTCAAACATTTTGTTATATACCGGTATAAAAAAAATGGTAGGCTACGTGCGAGATGTTTTTACTACAATACAGTACATGTATATGGTAAGAGAAAATGAAAACCGGTGAGGAGAAATCACGAATGCAAATGAAACGAGAGAGGACTCAAGAAGGAAAATATTGTACATAATCAATGTTGTCATAAGCAATTACTCTCGCTCGATCCTCGTGAATTCATGTGAAAAGAGGAGATTGGGCCAGCTCATTTAGAATTTACACTTCTCCCCGATTGATAAATAGAGAATCGGTGATAGACGTTTAATGACGCGGAAACGTGACATTAATTAAAATCAAAACTTTCTTGATTCGAAAAGAGCACCTGAAAGCAGTGTGTTTACTAACTACCGTTCATTTGAATCGTGCGAGTTGAATTTATTTAATATGTCACTATTTTTCTATTTTTCTGTACGTATACAGTATACAAGTTGATTCGAAATTATGTAGGTCAGCTATTTAGGTTCGAAGAAACAGTGTATGTAAATTCGGTGGGTATAAATTTGATTTGTAGGACAAACATTGCACAAAACACGTTCTGCAGGTGGTTCCTATCGACTGTAGTGATTAACATTCAACTTTTTTTTTTTATTGCTGCGTAACTGCATGCGAGGAATTCGCCAGTATTTACATCCAGATCACGTGATCTGGATCACCCTCGAAATAATATTTTATATACATCTATTCACTGATAATTTTTTTAAATTTATTTGGTGATGTAATCATCAGTTACCTTCACTCAAACTTCTATAAGAAAAAAATCGTGATTTTGTTATCATATACAGTATGTAATTATTGTGGTTACTTTTATAGATTTTGCATAACAAATTGTAGAATAATATTGCGAAATTTAAATATTTCATCGATTAATTATATTAGTGATATTTATACAGTAGGCCTATACTACTCGGAGTATTTTTCAATAAATTTTTTCAGTAGCTGTATTACACCGTGTAGTTATAATAGTGTATACAGGTAGACAAGGAATACGCTAACTAGTAATTATTGTATCCAGAAAATGTATTTACATAGGCTAAGTATGAGACCACAAGTACAGAAAGCTACATCTCTAATACTAGTACTGACTCTTTTTCTGAACCATTATTCTGTGCATGACAGAACTATACCCCTTCCCCTAAATTTGGAGTGGGGAAAATTGGACTAGGTTGTCAAAAATAGAGGAGTAAATTTATCATTTTTCCCAAAACAATCTCACAAATTTCGCAATTTGGTCATTTTTGCTTATACCGGTATAGAAATAATTTGGCACATAACTGATAAGGTTAAAATAAATTTAACGTTATATTTCTAGAGTAACACTCTCAGAGTAATCTCAGTCTCACTTTTTTTTTACCACTTGGTATATCATGAAAAAGAATGGAAAACATTTTTGTTTATACTTAAGTATTAAATAAATTTTTGGTGTTAAAAATATTTGAAAGGTTAGTTCACTGTTAATAATAAAAAAATACAACGTAAAATGTTAAAAATTAATAACTTTTAAAATTATGTAGGTCATACAAGGATGATGACGATTTTCAGTGTAAATAATTTTGAAATTAAATCGTTTCTTGTATGTACTTTTTTTTAAAAAAAAAAAAAATCTGGAATAGAGAGGGTATACATTTAATATTAATACAGTAGTTTAATCGATCGATTAGAGAACTAGTTCATAAATGTTTGGGTTTTTTTTTTGTCTTCATCAATTTCATTCACACCGCTTGTTTGGACTTGAAACAATTTTAGGAAGTTGAGAGAGAGAGAAAAAAAAAACATTCGCCAGCGCATAATTTTTTTTTTTTTTTTTTTGACATTCTTAAATTTAATATTAGAAGCAAGTTGTGTTTCATTTCAAAATCGAGTTGTAACAGGCAGCGGAACCATCATTTCGATTGTTTCCAAATGTTTGATAGAAATTCGACTTGAGTTTAGCACTTCGTATAAACAATTCATTTGTGCTCGGATGTTCAACACAGTCGTAGTTGTTTTGGTGATAAAAAAGTAAAAAAAAAAAAAAAATAAAATAACCTCAGTTGAAACGGAAAACAAAACGCGAAACGCATTTTTTGTAATTGGATTTCAAATTTATGATATTGATTCCATTCTCAAATAGAAAAGAGCAAAGAGAGGAAAGAAAAGTACCATAGTGAGTGGAATTAGATTTTCCAATTTTTTTTTCTTCTATTTTTTTTTTCTATCTTTCTTAAAATTATTTTTTTCTAAAAAGAAAAAAAAAGATTTTTTAACGTCAAAGAAACGTGGTAATTTACGTTCATCAAAAAACTTGAAACTATAAATGTCGCCATATCATTGGAATAGCAAAGTGCGGATTCCATTATGGTTGAAAGCTGCAGCAGGCAAAGACAAACGATATAAAAACATGGATAGGACTCATCGAAATGGTCAAAGACGTCAAACAAAAAGTAAAAAACATCGTCATCACGCGCATAGGCGTCGGGTGAGTTATTTTATACCGTTAAAACTTCATAAACTATATATTTTTTTTCTTCTTCGATTTTTTTTTTTTAATTATGGGGGGAGGAATCAATTTCCATTCACTTTTTTTGAAAACGTTAAAACAATGCATACTATACGCGTGCTAATTCTCATCAATATTTTATTTCTATTCCTAACAATCACAATAGTTTCAAATTATATTGATATTATAGCGTAATTAACAATGTTTTTTTTTTTTTAAAAAAAATATATATATATGGTTGTTAGTACTGACATTAACCACAAATTACATAATTTTACTGCAGATATAAAAATAAATAACAATATTGTGCATTGTGTGTAAAAAATATGAAAAAATATTGAATAAGACAAACAAATTAAGGTTAAAGAGATGGCAAAAAACGATAATATTACTGAAAGGATGTATTTAATTTTAAAGAATATAGAAAGCGAAAGCAAATTAGGAATTGATAATACAGTATGAACTAAGTATTGTAAAGTTTACGTGTACAAGTTAGCGCAAATTAATTAAAAAAAAAAAATACAAAACAGCCTACGGTAATGAAAAGAATTAATGGTTAATACAGCAAAACAAAACAAACGATATAAATATATTTAAGCAAAATTTTATCTATCGTTCCACTAACCACTGAATTGTTTTGTTAAAAACGAAGTAATGACATTTTAATAACTGAAATATCAGTAAAAATGAATTATAGCCTATAAAAAGTATTCTTTAAAATTTTTATTAAAAGTGGTTTTATTTAATTTTTTATTACTGTATTTGAAAAATTTACACCTATATTGTATAAAAAGAACCGATTTTAAGAAACATAAAACTAGCTTTTTATAAGAAATTTGTTGTTATAAATAATTACTAAATAATGATTCCAAGTGTGCAATTTTTTACGAACTTTCTCTTACACTGTAATTTTCATAATTCAATTTTTATGTGTTTCACATAATTAATGTATCCAAAACAAAAATTCGTAACTGTGAGGTAAAGTAGCACAAAATCGCTGTTCAATGCAATCATTTTTCAACCATTCCTTTACATTTTTTTTTTTATTCCATTTATAAAGTGAATATTATTGCTCAAGTGTTTGTATGTCGAAATGCGAATGACAAATGCGATTATGTTGTTGATCTTTACATTTGCGCATAAAACACATATTTTTGAAAAATATTTACGGGTCGTCAACCTTATCTCGGCATCGTAACGTAACGTAGACAACATTAATTTAACAAGGTTCTTCCCACGTCACAAATATTCGAACAAATACATCTCTTCTTCGTTCTCTATTGATAAACGTTATTTTATTATTTAAAAAAATAAAAATCGTGAAAACTCGGGGAAAACTAATTTTAGTTAGGCTTTTCTTTCGGTAAACAACAATCGTCAAAATTTAAATCAAGTCGAGAGATAGCAAAAGATCAAAATTTATCCAATCAAATCCCACCCGCCCTCCCGCACTTCACATACCGTTCGTACGCGCCATTATTATATAAACGAGTACAATTATTAACAATACAACGAATTAATGTGTTTTGATTGACGTATGTTACAATTAAGAAAAAAAGATTTGTAATAATAGAGATGTGTTTGTTTTACGTACGAGCTATTTGTGTCAGTTATTCACCTGTAGTTAAACTATACAAAAAAGCTTTTCTAACCTCATTTAAAGGGTAAGAAAAATGCAATTACAATTCCTACCTATTTCTTAATAGACTCTAGTTAAATAGTTAGGTACTATTATTCTTATTAAGTGCGCGGGGACAAAATACCCAGTGCCGTACTATTTTCCACTCAATAGAAATAAATGGTGTAAACAGTAACAAATAAAGCGCTAAACAAAGGAGAGTATGCGGAAACTTAACTTGTGAATATTATTAAGAATTAGTTTTGAAAACAATTACTGTACTGTGGTGGGGAACACTTTGAATGTACAGTACATTATAATATTATTTACCCTCTTAGCTTTGAATCTTAAATTTTCTTATAAAAAACGTATAATCGAAATGAATCTAGTTTTTCAAAGAAATAAATCATTTTTTAAAAGGAAATGACAACATTTTTTTTTCTGGTGTTCTTTCTGTATACGACATTACTAAAAAAAAATCTAGACTGTGAGAGAAAACATGCAAGAGAGTATCAATCAAATTTAGAATTTTCAACATGTTGCTAGCTGTTTTTCGTTGCTATTTTGGACACTTCCGCAATTTGTCACCTTAATTTTAGCAGCACTATTTTTATTTTTTCGTGCTTCTTTTCCCCTTTAATTAACTTCCGGGGTTTACACTCTTCCGTTGTGACTAATAATAAATAATTAGTCTTAGTTTTTATATAATTATCTCGATTCCATTAAGTAGATCTTTAATTGGCTACAGGATTCATTAACCAGACATATAGCAAGGGGAATAAAAATCAGTCACCGACTTAATTAATAATTAGGAGAATTTCCACCTGGTTTCCACCATTAATTCAATTATAAGATTTCTAAGTTTTTAGTTAAATTTATCCACAAGAGATGAACAGAAAACTCCGCTCGATTAATATATGCATTAGAAATATTGCTACTAAATGAAAATCACTCGCCCGTATAGGCCTACTGGTCATTTGAGTTTGTGTTTTGTTTATTTATTCATATACTGCTGCACACTGTACTATTATTAAATTCAAAATACAATGTACGGTAGTTAACTTTACGAAAATACCACCCCCCCCCCCCCCCCCCCCCGTTAATAATTAATTATAACACTATAGTTTGCTTTCAAATTAATTAGACGCCGGAGACAACGTAATCTAATTAACGAAACTTGTGCATACTGTACTTCCAATCAGCAATTATCTGTTAGTTTATTTTCGGAATTAATGCATTCTCAAAAATATTTTAATTGATGAAACATAATTTATGAAGCACGCAACAATTTTTATTTAAAAAAAAAAGAAAAAAAAAAATGCGAAAAGTTGTGAAATGAAATGTTGTCGAATGATCGATGATTAGATTTGTTTGTTGTTTCTTCCTGAGAAGATAAAATTCTCAATTTTATAGTGGGAAAGCAAAAAAAATGAGTTTGAACGCTCAGAATTAGCTATAATAAATTATTATTGAATCCTATCACTTAGCAGGCCAGTTACATTCTTTAATTTCAATGATCCAATGAAAATTGACGTTTCACAATTACAGTATTCGAAGTCGAACTCTTTAATATTGTACAGTACCGGCGTTATTATTGTAATAGAAATCATTTTAAAGTTATTTTCATCTGCAATTTAAAATGAAATTTATTGCAAATTTTTTATAGCAGTAAAACCGCAAATTTAATTTATATTTAAAAAAAAATAGGTTTATTGACACCAATAAATTATTAAATCATAATAAATCATTTTTTTGTAGAGAGGGAAAAAATGAAGCTTATATAGAATTAATTTAAAAAAAAAATGATTTTTATAAAAGCCTACCGGTAATATTAAAAAAATAATAAAATTTTAAAATGCGAAAAGTATTGATTTCCAAGCACAATTAAGTGTTGAAAATTATTGCTAGTGTACCACCCTGTATTTACCATATGACAAAATAAGTTTACTGATTGGCGCAAGAGATTATTATTTTCATGTTAAGAAGCTGATAGTGGCGTGGATACTGAAGGTATGTTAAAACGAAACTGGCGTCAATTGGCTGACAAAATGTCCGATGTAAATAAAGTCTAGTTGGGTTAATTGTGATGGCGCCTTCTTCTCAAATTCCACCATCTTTCATCCCAGCACCCTCAAACTAGTTTCCGCCCTCACTCACCCATAAAAAAAAAAGGGAAGTTTATTTAACACGTCACTCTCCTCGACTCCGCCTCTCATATTTACATGTGGATTCTACGTAACATTGCAACTATGTGGCCATGCAAGCCAGACAGCAAAGGCTTCGAAATGAAGAAAAGGCGACTGACATTTTTAATGTTTTCATTTTTTTTATACACAATATTTTTATTACTTTTAACGATGTGAGCGTGTTAGCTTTCTTAAGTTGGAATTGGGTAGCGGCCAAAAGAGATCACTCCTCTCTTATAACTTTTAACTTGGCATTTTCATGACTACATAGACAAGAGAAATAAATTGTAAATGCCTAGGTTAACGTGTGTTTTATTTACATGCATTTTCTGCACAGAAAGTGAGTGAATTTATTGTAGGCTATATCTATTTAAGGAAAATATAATAATTATTTGCGGCTACAGCACATTAAAGGGAAATTCCTATAGGCCCACAGTATTAACATTTCTTCAATTTTTTTTTATTAACATTAATTTTCAAAAAATACTTTTGTAAATAAAAAAGTTTTTTTTTTTGTAATTATGACAAAAATATAACAAAATGTTAGTACTGTACTAAGAGCATCGGTAAGAGTAATTATAACGAATGTTAAATAAGTAAATGCATAGTTTATGTTCATTCGTAAAAATTAAAATGTTGGTATTGAGAGCCATAAAAAAAACAAATTCTGTCAATAATCCTTAATTCTCAGAAAAAATGCTTGGCAAATACATTTAATGCTTGGTGGAAAACGTTGAATCACTGGAAATAATTTTGAATTCTGTCGAATCACGCCGTTTGTCGCAAAAATACTCGAATTTCCATTTAAAAAAATTGCGATTTTGAAGACTAATTTAAGAAAATTTCGTATTTTTTGGCTGTAGTGCTTCTCGATTGTTGTTGGTTGAGGTTTTTGCTGTCCCATTCTGGCCGATCTATCTCAAGGGGAATGTAGATGGCTTCGTAAGGCTACCGGTAGAATGTCACCCGTGTAATTATGTGCTCGCACACCCAAAAATATAGTACAAATAGGAGTCATTCATCCAACTACAGTACTTGCCATACCTAACGTTAATTACCCCCAACTAACTTTATTTTTTAAAATCCAATGCCGTACTGATTGTAGTAACAGTAGGCCTATATATTAATTATTATTAAAAATCAATCTGGAAATAATCTTTTGATTCTTTAAATTCTGAATAAGGTCCCAAGAAATATTCCGAGCTCTCCATTGAAGGCGTTTCTGCGCACCCAACTATACGAAGCAATTATCTTATTATTTTTGCTAATTGAAAAAAGCAGAATAAAATTTGTAGCCTACTCTCTTAAATAAAAGTTTAAATAACTTCCTACGAGAGCGAGTGTCCACTAGTTCTGTCACTGAATGCGATCGAACTTTATGTTCCTTTAACCAATTTTGGTTTTTCTATTCTTCAAAGTCAGGAATGTCACTACAGTACTTGTATTTGGTTAATTATTATTTACCCTTAAAATCAGCGATTCATATTCTTTTTCAAACACTTGAAAGAGTATGGAAATTAGAAAAAAGAATGCAAATCATGATTGTTTAAAATTGATTTTAAAGTTTTTAACTTAAAAATTGTATGCACATCTTAAAACTTGAAATTAACGACATTAAAGCCTAATGGGTCAAATTAGTGATTCCGGTGCTTCCACCACCTACTGTATTTCACAGTCAAAACTTAAAATACTGTAAGTTAAAAGTGTACTATATGTGCTACAGTACAACAATACATGTAACATGACTGATATTTTTTCCATACATTGTATTTCGAAATATATTCTTGTTTCGAGACAGGTAACGCGTATTTTAGTTAGGAAATCCAGTTTGCCTAATGGCCTAGCACAGCACAAAACTGGTACCGAAGACGCGTAAAATTCCAAAAATACTCTTAATTGAAAATGTTGACCTCTGAAAAATGTGGCATGTTATAATTTAATAAATAAGTCAGACGAATAGCTGTGTCTGTGCGGGGCATCTAACATTTTCTACAGCAATGCGATTGCGTACGCAGAGTACAGGGTGAAATTAAAATCCTAACGCTAGCGAAATTTTCAATCAAAAATACTGACCCTTAAAAAAAAACCTTTCTAAATTTTGGCAATCGAATTTGTAACTACTGTATGTTATTTAATATAATTATAATAACATTTATAGCACTTTAAGTTCTACAACGCTAATATCGTAGTTTAAAATCAGTGATGTTTACACCCTAAATAGCCTCAAATAAGAGTACCATGAAATAAAACTTGAAGCTCGGTAAAAACTTGCTAAAGAAATAACTTTTAAAGCGAAAACTACCTCCGAAATTCATCAATTTCCCCATAGAGCGCTGAAATTTCCCCATCTAGGCCGCATAAATCCGGTTATTTCTATAAAAGAATAAAAAGAAGTACAAGCACCCTGTACAATGTATACGTCATAAGAATGGCGAGTGGAGTAAAAAGTTTGGCACGCCTTGAAATTCCTCTCTTCTAACTCGTCGAACTTTGGTGTAGAGAGTGAGGTGACCATCGATATTCGTGACAACAGGTTGGTTCGGCGAGGTAGGAGATAGGAAGAGAGGAGAAGAGAGAGAAAGTGGTTTTTCTTTTCACTAGGGTGTACGTGTATTGTGGATACTGACCGGGGGTAATGGTGTAGTTGAAGTACCGGGTACTTGGCTTACTTTAACCGGTTAAATGTGAGTGAATCAGAGTGTTAAAAATTCGCGTTCGATTTATATTATTTTGTGTGTGTGCGCGCACACTTTGCAGTTCGTGTTTATTCAAGGATAAACTATCAAAATTTATCAGAGATTTGTTTACCCTCCACCATTACAAAAAAGGCGAAACTAGAGAAAAAAAAAGAAATTTTTTTTTTGTTTTGTTTGTTGTGTGTTTTTGGTTTGTTGACGCTGGAGTTGAGTGATTAAACGACTGTCGCAGAGTCTGAACCTGCATGTGTGTGTATAAATATCCTGGCACTTTTTATATGGGGTGCAGTGTATTGGATTTACTATGTGTTCGGTGTTGTTGATATAGCGTTCAGCGTTTTTAAAATCCTCGACACTTAAAGCAGTCACAGTTACTAAAATCGGCTGTTTCCTATCTTTTTTTTTATTTTTTTATTACGGTATTTAAAAAAAAAAAAAAAAGTTTGTGCGATTATTTTATAGAATTGTTTGAGCGGAAGAAATTGTTTTGGAAAAACGTTACAAATTCTATATAAAGTGGATTTAACTATTCGACGTCGTCACCTGTGTATCTCTAAAAAAGGATTATTGCCGAGTGTGGAAAAAAAAATACAAACAGCCGAGAGGGAATGAAAAAAGAAAAGTTAGCAGGGATATAAATCCTCCCATTTATCTGTACAGTATTTATTTTTCAAACTTAAAAAGAGATCTTCTCAGTTTTTAACACTCGCAGAAAAATTTGTTGACATCGAAAAAGTTTCTCGTCGGAGTTTTTGAATGCCGATTTGTTTATATTAATTTATCCTTACACCTTGTGTTTGTGGATACGAGGCTGATTAAAAGCGAGCCTCATTCTTGGTGGAAAGATTTAAAAAAAAAAAAAAAAAAGTTTTTTGCCCTCGTTTGCACATCAGATAAATTATTTGCGAATATTTGGTACCAACCGTGGCGGTGACTCGACTGTCGTGTTGTTCCCTCGATTTTACGGACGGTTCGGGAATTGCCACGGAGAGCAACAACTCATGCCACATGGATGTAGGCGATTGCAAGGTAGGCTTGCTGTTTATTCAACATTTTTATTCATTTTACTGCTTCGATTTACAATAATACTGTATCATAATAATAAATACTCCTATTATTATACAGTTTTTTTGTTTGGGGGAGAGACGAAAAAAAATAAGTTCAACCAGTTTAAAATGTGGAAACAGCGTAAAAAATTGATTTTTTAGGTCGTTGTTATGATTAGAATAATTATTGTGAGTAGTAAAATAAAAATTAGAATTTAAAATGATGGGAGTGAAACGTTTTTAATAATGCAAAAAGATGGAAGCTTCAACGCTCGGAGATTAGATTAGGAATTATGCGTTCGTATCTTACATTACATGGGATTTACTTGGTCTTCAAAAAAAAAAATTGAGATAAACTACTTCTTTAATAACGCTTGATTTTGATAGATGCGGATGCAAATTTTTATTTTTAGAAAATACGAGGTGAATGCCTTAACTATCACTATCTTAACATTATTTCTCATATAAAATATGACTTTTTATCAAGCGAAAATATAAGCATTAAGAAACTTTTAATAATATTTTTAACAGTAAGTTATACGGTTTTTATCGCTCAATTTACCCGAAATCAGTTCATATATTAACAATTTCCACCCGTAAATACATCTTTATAACCATGCGTTATCGTACCGGTATTTATTAATTTCTTTTTTTAAAGAAAAAAAGTTATACAGGAAATAAACTTAACCAAGCTCAAACGAATTTTCAGCTTTACAACTATTGCCTGTGCACCGTATATCGAAAGTCTAAATATCTTATGTTAATACATTTTTATGGCTTAAAAGATCATGTTTTTTGTTTAAGAATTAAAAATAATACAGCCTAGTGTAAACAAAAGCATATCGCATGCGCTAACACCGATGTTATGCAGTTTGCTCGCTTCCTATTCAAAATCCATTAGAACCATACGTTATAGCTACCGCAAACTCTCGATTATCACTTGGAAAACTGCTTTCTGACGCTTTATATATTTACACTGTCACGTTCTACCTGCTCTACGATTTTACTCGTATAGGTATGCAGCATTTGTCTTGATTATTTTTTTTTATATTAAATAAACAACGCAAACATAATACACCTGTGATAAAGCGGTTAAGGGAGCGGCCAACATTTCCCGAGCTGTAAAGTCAAGTACGAAAAAACAATAAAAAGGTGTATTTGATTAAACTCTCAAGGCCGATTCCACTTGGAAAACTCTGCGAGTGTGAATTCTTGAGGCTGCTTTTGGGTAGGAAGGGCGATGGGCTACCCTTCACGAGTGTACCAAAAAAAAAAAACACACACACACACACAAATACCTACATGTACTTGGATTTTTCTTTGAAAATTAGCTGCATTAATATGAATGAGATAGGCTATTACGCTGAAAGCGGGGAGGAACATAAAATCTGTAAACTTTAAAGGTCTCGCCATCATAACGAATGCGAAACATCATCTCACCGTGGTACGCTTAATCGGAGAAATATCGGACTCGTCGTATACATCGAACTTAAAAACATTTTCTCTTAATCTTCATTCTACTCGCATACGCGTTCATTATTTTCTTTTAATTTCAACCATGTTCGGCAATTAACCGTAAGCTATATTGCGACACTCGACTTTTCTCAACGTCGTAAAACTCTGAAACTACACAGGCAATTACACGTAGTGCGTTAGAACGGCGAACAACGCCAAGGAGCAGCAGCACGCCAACTGTTCGAGGCTAATCTTGTAAAAAATTTAAAGAATTTGATTTTACGACGACCGAGAGGAAAAGTTTCGTCTTCAAAATTCGCCTATTTATCGCTTTACATTTTCTAATACCGTACAGCGTATAAGCTACCCTCGGTCTACGCGGTGCCCAATTTCAGCAAACACCGCGTGGAAGCGAGTTAAAAAAAAAACAGCGAATTTTATCACTCACTTTGTGTTAAATAAATAAAAATTAAGAATTTTAGAATTTAATTTGCTTGAAAATTTAATAGTTGTAAATACTTAAAAAAAAGAAAAAAAAAAGAGTATAAGGTGTGCTTATTATTTAATACAAAAATTAAACATTCTAGAGGGAAACTTTCAATTTGATCGAAATTACAATGCTTGTTTGTGTATATTTCCGTTTTACGATTAAAAAAAAATGCAGTGCTGCTACGTGTTTTTTTTTTTTTTTTTTTTTAAATTATAGTACATGTAGTTACAATGCGTACTAAAAATAAAAAAAGTTGTCCGGAGTTTGAAAATAAAATTCCTTTTTAAGATTTATCTAGCCAAGCCCACCTCTCAAACCCTTTTTTTTATTATTATTTTTTTTTTAAAAAAACCCAGATTTAATCTTGTCTCATCATCACTCAATTAATATGCAGTTTAACTTCGTACCGGATCTATACATAAACTGCAGTACAATTGAATGGATGCGTTCGTAGGTAAAGTTGGCATGCAGAGCGGGTGGGTTAACTTAAGGTGAATGGGAGGCAAAGAATAAGATGTTTTCAAATTCCGATGGCGAGTATTTTATTACGTATGCATGCTTCGGTGCGTGTAGCCATAACATTAACATGCAGGTGGTCAAATTGCTCCGATTAAAATTTTTTTTTTTTTTTTAAGAATTATTTTTAGCATAATTTTATACTCCAGTTCTTGAGATAAATTGTCATCGATTTTCATTCCTGAGATAGGTTTAGTGTAATTTTTTTTTTTTTTTTTATGTTTCGTTCATATAGAGGTAGGTTGAAGGTAGACTGCGTTTTAATTACGCCTGGCTACCTAGTTATTCATCGACTTGAGATGACTAATTATTGGGAAAGCTACCAAAATTTCGGTGGACTTTTTTTTTTTTTTTTGTAAAGGTAAAATACACGTTCCTGTGTGAACATTAGTCAGCGCTTGCTATTCCTTATTCATGATTTGTAAAAATTTGATTGAATTGTAAATTAACCAGCGCAAAACAATATAGTGTAATTATGCGCGGAAGAAATTCTGAGAATACGTAGGAAGCCTTTGTTTCGCTCAACTTTTTGTTCTTAAGCCACTTTCACACTAGTAGGGAGCAAAATAATACGAGTAAAAATTCTTCACCTGCACTTTTCATAAAGTTCAATACATTATTAAACATTTTTTTAAAAAAAAAATTTTTTTTTCAGCAATTTAAAAATACATGTATTATTAAAAAGATTCTGATTTTTAATCTTTTAAATTGAAAATTTTTGATTAAATTAACGGAATGTTTACCTCAAAGTCATGCTCCATTAATTTTCATGAAATATTTCAGCAAATAAAAGTTTTCAATTCAATATATAAAAAACAAATTACTGTATTTTGGTGAACTATAAATCTATTTTTGGGTGTTATTGGCGTCAACTTTTTGACTTAATTTATTGAACCATTACATTTAGTTTAGTAATAAACAAGCAAGAGAGAGAGAAAAAAAACAACTTTTTGTTTGGAAACCTGTTGCTGGAATCCACCGACTCAAACAGTGTGAACAGGACCTTATAATGGTTGTTAGTGGGAGACACGTAACATCAACAATCTTTCATTGTTCACTCGTTTCATATTTTTTTAAAGGGCTAAATTAGACATGTGATGTAAATCCTAATTATGAATGCAAGTTCAGCGACTCTCTGTCATATTTAATGACGGTTATCAAGTATGTGTAAGACTGAAGGGAATGGGGGGGAGAGATGGAGGGGGGGGGGAGCCGCATTTTCAGCTGCCACATGTTTAGTACTGTAGTAGTGTGTAATTGCATTTCCATACGGTTTGTTGATCTTGTTTGATTGCTCAGTTCGGCTAATAATCGCACCGTTTTCTACACCTGCCATATCTGACGATGTAATGACAAATTGAATGAATAGTTTATCGGCTCTTATGAAGTGAGTGTACAACATTTTTGTAGGTTAATCAACGACACAAATTATCGGAACTTCTACATCGACATGTTTTTAACTGATAAAAACTAATTAGCGTAATATTCAATTCGTCATCCCATTCTTTGAATTTGAAAAAGAAGCAGGGAGGGGGAAACAAAAATTAATGAGGACAAATTCAAAAAAATCTCTTTATCTACCCGAAATAAAAAGCTCCGGAAAGAAAATTAGTTTTGCTTTTATTTTAATTTGATAAAAGCATTTTTATTTTAAATTGTCAATTGCTAAAATTAAACGTAGCCTAATAGCGAAAAAAAAAAAAAAAAAAACATTTTCTACTCCTTCGGATAATTTAGATGTAATTCTGTTGACCAAAATAATGGTAGACATTAAAGTGGTCAGACAACAACATACTGTATTTTATTGTGAATGGTATGGAATAAAATTACTTGCTGTGTGGAAATGTAAAAGAAAGAACAAGAAAAAAATACATATACTGTATACGTATATATAAATAAACAGGATATTTTAAAGAAAAAAAAAATATTTGAAAGAATTTTGGACTTCATTTCCGTTTTCTTTTCCAAAAGTTTATTAGCTCCTCTTTTTCTGTCTTTTTTTTTTGTGATTGTGCCGCGCAAATTCCACGGATGATTCAGTAAAGCAACTATTTTTTATAAACTTTTTTTTTTTTTTTGAGTTTCTACAAATGCACAGTATTCGTGTTGTAAATGCGAAAGCTTGCATGATAACACCGATCAAACGCATCTACTACCCTGCATGTTTGTTTTTTTTTTAAATGTGTAAAGAAAATATTGTTTTATTATATTTTAAAAAATTAATTATTTATCCAAAATAATTTTGGATAGCATAAATTTAATATTAGCCGCAGTGATTATTAGCTATTTTTTTTAAAAAAAAATGACTTAAATGATAAAAATTTTTTTGGTAATCTACCAATTAAAAATTAAATAAATTTTCTCAATGAGTTTTCTCTCTGCACATAATTTAGTAAATAAATGTCGAGTCTGAAAAAGTTGTGTAAATAAGAGTAATAAAAAAAGTAGGCGGGTCTTGGACAACGTAGCTGCAGCAGCAGCAGCAGGCAGGGCACTGTCAGCGACAGATGAGCAAGGTGAAAGAACTTGAAAATATTTTTTCACATGGTCAAATTGAAATGTGTAGAAGAAGCAAGCAACACGAATGAGAGAGTGAGAAGAATGCAGAGGCAAAAAAAAAAATAAAAAAAAAAAATTCTCTGAATAAATCGAATGAACTTAGTTTGATTGGTGCAAATCCGTAGCTGTGTTTATCAAAGCAGTAAAACTTGATTTTCTCGCACGATAGGAGAAACGCACACTTGATAAACGATTTAATAATGAGGAACCGGTCTCCATCCACTCGCACTAACCCTATTACGAACAGAAAAACGCCACTAAACCTAGATTACACTATATACCAATGCGCTGACACCATTATTTTTCTTCATTAATTGCATTTTACTAAAATTTTTTTTTATTATTATTATTATTTATTTAAATAAATAATATTATCGCGGTGTTAATGACTCCAAACAGCGATTGTTTGGCCGACGACGATAATAGCGTTGTTAGTACAGTACCAGTGCTATTAAATAACGTTGTTTTTCAAAAGGAATCCGGGCGGAGGAAGTGGGTGAATAACTTTTCTCGTTATTAACTCTTAAGTGTTGCATATGGTTAAAAACACTTTTCACCCCTCCGACGATATTTTGTCATTTCAAGTAGGGCGAATGATAAACCACATCAATTAATTTCATTTTTAGAACGACTTGTCATTTTTTTTTTTTTTAAATGGTCTTGTGGTTAATAAGCAAAGCGGAACCAATTAATATCATAATAAAATTTTTGGCGTCAGTCTGCCAATTATTTAGTTTATCAAATCTTGTGTAAAAATTTAAAATGATTTTTGCGCTTTTTCTTTTACCATTTTATCAGTAACAGTGTAGAATAATTGAATTCATAAATGTGTTATTTATTCGTGCGTAAATGGTGGGTGGAATTTAAAGAGGACTTTTTACTTCTTTTCTTTCTCTAATATGAATGAAAGTGGGTTTAATGAATTTATCATACTTTTATTCGTACGAGTTTTCGACCTTTTTTTTTTTTTTTTAATTCGTGGAATGATTCTTGTCACAAACATACCATCTAAGAAGACATGTAAAAATGCATGAAATTGACACGAGATGCATGTGCAATAGATGGATTTTGAATACGCAATACACATGGTAGGCAGGATGACGGTGATTTTCCTCTCTGCCGTATAGGATTGAGTCGTTGTCAAACCTGATAACAGTTAATCGTTGTTTCCACTGTGACAAATGTATTTTTTTGTTCAAAGTAGCGCTTGGCTGAATACGAGACTCCCCATTATTAGAGTTTCCATTCGTATAATGAGATCGCCATTGGAAGTTCCAACGTCTCGTGTTTACAAGCGAATTATGAATGCGGGGAATCCATTGTTTTCCGCAGCACAACATCAAGTTACTAATGTACATTGTTCCCGTTCAACTCCCTCCCCGCCTTTCGCTTATTAAAGTCAAAATATTTTTGTTTGGTGGGAAATTTTGTTTCCCAATTTGAGTTTTGTAATGGCTGGTGCACACAAAACACGCCCTTGAGGACCGCCGCACATACCGAACAGTCTGTGAATCACAATTCTTGAATTTCAAATTTCACCCGAGACTTTAAAATAGGATAGGATTCCTTGTACTCTATGTGATGTAGTTTCGTAATAGGGGTTTAAAAAAAAAAAATTAAAGAAGACAAATATACGCATGTACGCGACTATTGACTCGTGTAAAAACCGTTTCAAAAAGATTTTTTTTTTCTATAATGCACTGAACTTTGATTCTTTATTAGTTCGCGCAATTTTAAAAAGTAGATTACGCTTATGTAAACAAAAATGTTTACATTTAAAACATACAGTTTATTTTAATGTTATAATTTAAATGTTTTGGTTACAGTAACGATTCTGAATCTCATTGTTAGGCTGATAGGCAATGTCAAAATTAATAATTATACTATTGCTCTGTAAACAATATTGTGTTTAATAAACCACTCAAATTGTAATTACATTAATTTTATTGTAATTAAGGAGAGGCGATTGTTGGCTTTGAGTACAGTACGATACTTTATGGTTTTTATGCAATTGGTCATTATTTTATAACGTTAAAAGTTGAATTTGAGTTTCAGTTTAAAAATGTACAATTCAATAAGCTTACTGCATAATTACTGGTGCATGTACCGGTATTTTAAATGAAAATCCAATCATATAAAAAAAATTTCGTTGATATAATAATATTATGGTGACTGTCTGTTAGTTTTGAGGGTGCAACATTTTTATTTTAGTTTGACATTATTTTTTTACTGTTCAGTATATATTTTTAAAAGCTTTGCCAGCATACTGTAGTTTTTGATAATCTATTTAAAACCTGAACCAAAAACCATTAAAGAATCCACTTAGGAGTGATCTATAAGGGTAATACAGTATCTAACTTCAGTAAATGCTAAAAATAAAATATTTTAAGCCTCTACTGGCATCTCTTTAAATCTATTTATTGAATAAGATGCTTTAAAATACAGCGAAATATTTTATTTTTAGCTTTAATTTATTAATTATTCAAAGCAGTTAAAAAAAAACATGGGCTTTTAATTAATTAAATCATTACTATGATTATATTCCGCCATATTAACACTGATTAAATAAATAATGCGTACGAAATTGATTTAACTTTATGCATCACTCCGTTCAATGTTAACCGAATCGTCGAACTGGATTTTTAAATCGATACAAGTACAAACAAATAAGCACTCAGCCAGTTGCCAATATTTACAAACCCTATCGCGTCCGACATCCGGTTTATTTGATAAGAAAAATCCATTCCTAGCGATGTTTATCTGGGAAGAATGTTACCTATCTGAAGAATGTGAGGGATGTTTATTCAATTCTCGGCGTTGGCAGGTTGACCTGAAGGGACCACGACCAAAAAAAAAAATATATATATAAAAATACAGTAAAGAAAAAGAGAGAAAAAGTCGAGTGATTATTCTGCACCAAGTGTTGAGAATAATAGAAAATGGTCTTGAAATCCCCTCGCTCGTCTCTCCCTAAATCTAACCTAATGCTGGTCTACACTTTCAACCACGAAGATATTTTTTCGAGGAATTTCAATGCGACTACGGCAGCCGGTGTGTGTAAGCAGCTCGCCAAAGATTTTTCTTAAAAGCCTAATGATGATGGCTAGCCTGCTTGTTATTGTCACGTGACACTACTAAACAGCGGGGAGCTTTCCAAACCCCCGCAACTCCCCTTATCAGCTGAAAAACATCTCTCATTCCCTTGGAATGCACTACATTACTTAAGATTCAGAAACGTTAGGTTAGCCAGCACTGCCTTTTTTTTTGTTGTTGTTTCGTTAGTTCCACTAAGGGTTAAAGGTCGGTCTTTACTATTACACAATCATCTTTTTCTTATGAAAAGAAAATCGTTAAGATGATGGATTAAGATTGATCGGAAGTTAAGCCGGGAAAGTGAAATTAGCTGCAAATCGTTGAAGACTTTATGTCCACTCCGTTAGAGTGGAAAAACGTTGAAATTTGTGCATTGTTCTTTTGAAATTGACTGAAAAATACGGATTGGTTAACTTATTACGCGTCCTTGATCTTCTAACCCAACAATTCATTGCTCTTTTTTTTTTTGACAATTAAATTATGTTTTTGTGTTGTTTTTTTTCTCGCTGTTTTTCTATCCTGTTTGCACTTTACAAACCACTTCTCTTGACCACCTCAACAGATAAGCAGCCAACCGAACAATAAATTGAGCGATTAAAATTGGTTTTTTTTATATGATTAAATACCACAGTACCTGTTTTTTTTTTTTTTTTTGGTTAATTCATAATATAAAGCATTTGTTCGTAATTAAATGTACAAATATATTCGAAAATACAAGTACATGTCACTTTTCTTGCTTGGTGTTTATATTATAATTCCAAGGCTATTTTGAATTGCTGTGAAATTTAATGTTGTCAATTTTATAACTGGTTTCTTATTATTTTTTTTCTTAAAAAATTAAATTTTATAGCTACAATTCTATTACAGATTATTTAATGAACCGGAAAATGTGGGCATGTTTTTCGTTATTGTGCTAAATGAGTACCGGTATTGAAAAACGTTAAAGCCAGATTTATTAAATTTTAAATACAGTACATGTACTGTAATTGAAGTTTACGATATTTTAACATATAAAACCTCGACCAATCGTTTTTTATTGAAAAATGGCTCAAACTACATGGCTTTAGCTTTTTAAATACTTTTTTTGCGGCGTAGAAAATATTGTTAGGAAAACGTAAAATTTGGTAACTCAAATTCGAGATCATGTTCAGAATTTGATAAGAAAGGCGCGATTTTACTGTATGAAAACATGAAATTTGAAAATTGACTCGGCAGGCACCAACAATGGCTGGCATAGAGCGATTGTGTTGCTCGTTTAACACCTCTGCAAGTGGGCACCGCCTACGCGCGTGCTGGCGTAGCAAATATTCCGTGAGTCATCAATAATTTACGAAAGCTCGTTTTTCTATTGTGCTCTTCGGATATTCACACACCAATCATCAGATAACAATCATCTTTGTGTACACTTTTTTAAAATTTTTCCTCACTCTCCCCTCTTTCTCTCCCTTTTTTTTTTTATTATTATTCTTCATAGTTGCGTATTCATTCTGGATGGGAATAATTGAAATACCTTACTTTCCCTTTTTCTTCCCCCCTTTTCCCTTATAATTCTTTTATCCGCTCTCACCTTCACTTGATAATATCCATCAATTTTAATTTTTTTTTTTTTTGCTTTCTGTAAAACTTGTTAGTTACGTTTGA
Organism: Polydesmus complanatus; assembly: GCA_034692225.1. Classification (NCBI taxonomy): domain Eukaryota; kingdom Metazoa; phylum Arthropoda; class Diplopoda; order Polydesmida; family Polydesmidae; genus Polydesmus; species Polydesmus complanatus. Next base: position 22,034 of record JAQGAZ010000136.1, read on the forward strand.
TTAACTCTACATTTTTGGAATTTTTAATACGGTAACAGATGTAAACCTTTTAATTGTGCAGTGTTATTTGAATTCAGTTTTCTCAGCCAAATACAAATATTGTTTTCAGAGAAGAAGAAAGAAGTTTTTTCTTTGGCATATCTTGTTCCGAAATGTGATGCTTCTGGTACCGACATGTTCCAGGGTTCAGCGCCAAAATTAAAATAAAATCATGTACAGTAAAAATAAAATATTTTAAAAATGCATTTACATGGGTACTAGGTGTTTTTCAATAAAATATTTAAATTTTTTGCATATATTAAAAAATACTTAAAACAATTTAAATTTTTTTTTTTACTCTAAACGTGGATTTACCGCGTGATTTGAAATTGAAACTGAACTTGCAGTTTAACCTCAATTTTCAAAATTACTTCTCTAATTTTTCTCTTCTACTTTTTCTAAAAAAAAAAAATAAAAAAGGAACCCAGCTTTTGCATGAAGCGACAAAATTAAAATAAGCTCATTTACATTTAATAGCTTTTTCGGTGATGAAGATTTACATCCAGCAAAAATTTGCCATCGACAAAACAATATAAGAAGGGAGCTTCGCTTAGGCTATTTGATGAGAAAATACAAAGTTAATCACGTTTATTTGTGATTTTTTTTCTCTCCCCCTCGCTCATCTTTCTACCGTAGTGGGGATCGAAAGTAGAATAAATGAGCGTTATTTGGCGCTGAAACGCCAAATGGTTCGTTGATCCATGAGTATAAAAGATCTTAGGTATCACACCCGTCATTGTTAGTAGAATGCGCGTGCTCTGACATCAATAGGCCCAAACAGTCAGCCCACTTTACCAAGGGTTGGAACATGTATCACGCGCGAAAGAGTCTCTCTTCGGTACACATAGGTGGCGTATCAGTTAGAAAAACGGTGATGTTTCTATCTACGAACAATTTAATCTCGTTGGTCAAATAAATGATTAGAGTTTACGAGGATGAGTTAGAAGTGGTAGGTTCTACTGCAATGAAAGTCGATACTCAGCGCGCATCATCCTGCAAGATAAATATTGAAAGTGCAGCTGATGGGCTCATTATACAATCCTAGACTTTATATTCTAATAATTTAGAACGTAAACATTTTTAGTAATAGTTAATATTTATTATAGTAGAAGCTACTGATATTATAAAACTTGCGTAATTTATAGCATGAAAAAAAAAGAAATTTTTTTATTAGATTTTAAACTATTTATTGGAGCTCATTATTTCGCATCCATATTATTTCGTTTTACACTGATATCAGTACATTACACCATGTGATTAATCTCTGTTGTTGCTACCAAAACTAGATGAAAATAAAGGTTAACAGAAAACGCGGTCGAATTTATGGGTCCGCGCATCTTTTCGGTTATTGTTTTCAACTTGCTTTTTAGTTTATTTTAAAAACTTGTTTAAGAAATTTTAATCTGGTTTATTGCAATTAAAATTTTAAATCAAAATTAAATCGCTAAATATAGATGACAACGAAATAAAAGATAGTTTTAACGCATTTCCGGTAAACTCTATTGACCGCTTGGGTGGGCAATCCTTGTGTAAACATTAATAAATTTTGTGACAAATAAAATATTATAAAGAAAGTTTTGTTTACTATCAACTTTTAAGGTTGGAATAATAATGCAGTAAATGAGCAGAGGTAAATAAAGCTAAATGCACATCGGCGTAATTATTATCATTAAAATATTATATCAAAATTTGTTTATTGCGTTTTCAAAAATAAATCAAAGGATAATTTAATTTTGTTATGTCACGATTAAAATAGTCATTGACCAAGTGTACAGTGTAGATCAGCTATTAGATTGTCCAATTCTGTTGAGCCTATTGACACACTTAAAAATTCACTTTCCTCTGAATTTTCTGTAATTGCATGTAGCCTACTTTAAAATGTAATTAAATATTTAAGCATTAGCACAAATCATTTTGATTAAATGCAGCAAAATTTAATACTGTACAGTACAATAATGTTGATGTAACTTAAGTAATTCATCAATGAAAACAAAGAATTTTTCATAAATAAGAGTGACTAATAAATATTAATAGTTTAGGATAGATTGTTGTTATTTTGACATATTGATAAACTAATTAACCTTTTTAGAAGCTGTTATTTACGCGATTAAATCCCGCGCAGCGAGCTGGAGCCGATTCCATCTTCAAACAATGTCGAATTGTGGTTTAACCGGCTTATTATTTTGAAGCGAGAGAGAGAAATAGAAAAAAAAAAAGAATTTAAAAAATGTTTTTTTGAAAGTATTTCGTACTCGTGCGAATATCTCAAAATGATTGCCAAATCTTTTGAAGTTGCGGGACAAGGTTGGTCAGGTTGTATACTGACCTCCAACCTCCCACACGCAAAAACTCACGTTTACTACTTAAACGCGAACTACAATAATTTCATTTCGAAATAACTCGTTCTAAGTTCAACTATTTTTACCATTTTAATATTTCATTGCCAGCATTTTGGTTCGTTTAACTTACAAGTTGGGAAAATAAAATTCAGGGGTGGTGAATCATATTTTGATGTACGAGCCAGTAAACACTAGGGACATTTTTACGACCACGTCTGGAGCATTTCAAAAATCGTCTTGGAATGATAGTTTAACGATTGAGTTTTACGGTGTAGACTCAATGATGGCATTGTTTACCCTTCGATAGACCATTCCGAATCGAGTTAATGGCAGTTGTAATGACGACCGGAAAATGATTGAAGGGCTCGAGAGACATTAGAACCAAGTGATGGAATGGGGATGCTTGAAATTGAAATATACTGTAGCAGGTGCCTGCACTTTATAATATATATTTCAATGCCTGATTTAGATAAAATATTTACAAATACTATCATAATCGTTTATTTTTCTTTAAATTATTACTGCAACTATTTTTCACATTAAATCCTTAACCGGACCAATTAAGCTAACTTAATGCCATTTTTATTGACTTTTTAGTTATGCTATATTAATCACTGCGTGAAAAACATGCACCGTATATTGTAATTAGAATGTAAAAAAAACAACGTCAGAATACGTTAACTTTAATTTAACAGATGATGCTTAATAAATAATCGCCGTACCTGCTTTCATAATTATTTTAGCACTACAATGCGTGCATGTAAATCTGTCCTAAAATTAAACGAGTTTTATTTTCTAAATTAATATTCTACCTGAATCAACCCCATTTTTTAATTAATTTATCCTTCTATATTAATTAATTTTCAATTATTTTAATTTGACGAAAGAAATGTACGAGTATTAAGTGAGTTTTTTTGGTGTCCTGGGAAATCGGTCATGTGATTTTTTAGTCATTGTAACACTTGCAAGAACCGCCCTCCAATTAATGTAAAATTAAATTTTAATTAGAATACTGTAATCAGCGGGTTCCATGTGATCATTGTTCATTAACTTATGATACCGAATTCGCTAAGTTTTGCAATTTTATCTAAATACATTATAATATTTTTATCGATTAGCATGCAAGGTGTAACAGCAGTGTCGAAATCTTAAAGAATGCAAAAACTTGGCAGGTATTAAATATTGTACTAATAATATTATCTGCTGCACCGGCATCAACGTAAGGTGGCTCTAATTCTCAGTTTACATTAAAATTACAGAAAGAAAGAAAAAAAACCAACAAAATAGTATGGACAATCGATTAATCTTGTTTTTTTTTTTTTTTTTTAAAAAATATTTTTCATTGCAATTCGAGATACTACTTTGTTGTTTTTATTAATTAAATTAAAAGGATAAAGTTACAGTATCCAAAAAAATATACGCGTTGTAGTTTCATCGAGCGATATTTTGGGCCGCACGTACTGTACCGAATCTATTTTCGTCACAATCTTTGAGGAAATATAAAAATGTGGAACACGACGCCGATGGACCATCAAATAACCACGATTAATTTTAATAGTAGGGCTCCGTATGTATGGTATTAACAATATGAACGCTACAGAACGGGGCTATTTGCCTAAATAAAACTTCAATATGACGTTAGCGCTTTGTGTTTACGATCCGAAGATAAGCGTAGAGAAAAGTGTTATTATTAAGTGAGAAGAGGGTGTGGCTCATCTGCAATTGTAATTGAGCGTTTATATGTGTTGGGTGGTGGCAACACTGACTGTGATCTATTTTTTTTTACCTATTGTCAAAGGTGCGACTCCCCTCTCACTCTCTTTCGCAAATTTACAATAACATATTCGGCGTCGTATTTACTGCTGCTGTACGTCTTTAAAATGGGATTTTTAGATTACATAGTCGGAATGTGTAATTTGAGGATAATGTAAATGTTGCATCTCGTTTTCATTCGATTTACGCGATTGAAGGAGAATGGAAATAATGCAGGTACAGGGCGAGAGCAAAATAGAGGGCTAGAACCGTTTTATTTCGCCGGGGATTGAAAATTCAACTCGCACTCCGTATTTTACTTTTATCTCAACAAGTAGATACGGTAATAAATTTTGCTTTTAAAGTAATGCATGCTTTTTTGAAATGAAGTACGAGACCATGGCGCACTAACTCAAAATTAAGTGCGTTTCTTAATACTACTTTATCAAATTTATAGCCTGCAGAAATTGAATTGTAAACTTTAAAAAAAAAAAAAAATGATCGCGTACGAACGCATTGATTTTCGAATATTATTATGCCATAATAACCGTTATCAGAACGAGAACAAAAAATAATAAACAAATAACTGTTTTATTTATTATTAAATAGTGCCCTGGTATCGTAAAAGTTTCTATTTACCATTGCACCGTATATTGTGCATTGTTGGGTGAATGCAAACTTTACATTGAATATTTTTCAAACACTTCTAATTTAAAAATCAAAAGTACTTAACAACAATAGTTTACGAGCATTTTTTTATTTTATGATAATAATTATATTTCATCTTACGAAAGTAGTTTAGAGGTTGTACTGTTAGGAACCGTTAAAAACTTTCTACCCACCGTGTATTTGATAAGAAAACTTGAGATAAAAATTATTAATGTGAGTGAAGCAAAAAGGTACCTGCCATTTTTATTTCGTGTAAATAAAAGTTTCTTTTGAATTCAGACAATAATTTGATAAAAAGAAATAGGGCGAGGTAAAAATAATACCGTAGACAAGCGCATTAAGATCGTTTTGTTCGCGCAGAAGATACCTTTTAGCTTATAAATAAAAAATAATGCAATTGATGTGCACAACTAATGTTTACGTTTGTCCGGTGTGTTGGCAGGGGTTGCATTGTTTCGCAGAAGTGTCATGCGTATATATTTCAGCATTCCTGATCTTCGCGGCGCTGCTATTTCCTCGGTCTCGCTCGCTATCTTAATCATTTTTTAATGTCTTCGAATGGCAAATTACGTCTGCCGCTGAGATTTCTCTCTTCAAACCAAAAGCACAAGTCGTGCATTTTTAATGCCAATCGGTGAATACAGAGAATAGAAAAAGATTGATATTACAGACCAACGACCTTTTCGCTAAGAAAAAAATAAAATAAAGGGAGCTAGGAAAAAAAAACAGTAAAACATGTACTGTACCTATGAATTTTTAGCATTTTATAACGCTTACGTTTTCTATTTTCCTTTCTGCTCGTGCTCCTTAAACAGGGAATGCACAACCTCTTAGGTAAACAAGACTCAAGATAGCCAATTTTTTTTTTTTTAAATACTTTTACCTAATGTCCAACTTCTTCAAATAAGGGGGCAGGAATTGAGAAACAGATTGCAATGATTGTTATGGCGTTCCAAATAAGATTTTTGTTAACGAGTCTAAAAAGCATGCTTTCCATTAAAAAATCTGATTTACTGATATAATGACCGAGTTCTTTGAAAGCCACTAAAGTTTTTTTTTTTTTAAAAAAAAAGAACTTGTGCTCTGGTACCCTAATAAAATTTCTTTCCTTATATCTAAACTTTTAAAGAAAATGTTGAAGGGAGAGATAGTCCCGGTGCGGTTTGAGAAGGACATTCGCGTTTTACCCTATAGATTTAAAATCCACTTAATAGATGAGCACCGAGATTCCTTCGTTGCGCATCAGGTAATTACGTTTGCCCTTGCCTTCAGCGTCCCATTCGGCTGATCCACATAAAAAAAAAAGAGGGTATTAACTTTGAACGTGATTTCCTCACAGTTTTGCTCGTCAAAGCGTTCTAACATTTCTCGTGAGAAACGTTCAATTACATGCTGGAAGTCACCCAGGATGCTCAATCTGCTTGCGTCATCGCCGGTGTTTATGGAATTCGAAAGTCCGGTCCGCTTTCGTACCAGATAGCGCTCGAAAGGGGATTATAAAAGTCACATTGAAACGAACACAAAGAAATAAGAATTTGTTCTATTTTTACAAAAGCTAGTTATTTACGACGTGTTATTTAATTTTTTTTTTTTTTTACAATACAATAAAAAAAAAACCGAATTCAGTACCGTAAATATAAATTTGCTTCAATCTGATTAACCGCGTGAAAAAATTAGCATGGCATAGGGTAATTGGGCCAATTTTTCCTCAAATTATAACGTGATTAAGTAGGATTGCGGTATGGAGATAGACCTGCATTGAAAATGATCGAGACATATCGCGGAATAATTAACCGGGATATTCTCGGCTTGAATTATTTTTAAATGTCGGTTAGCACGGGCCAATAAAATCCTACTCGCACGCCAATTTAAATATCATTTTATTTAAGGTTGATTCTGCTATGTGAGATGTCGTTTTAGATATTATTTTATTATTTTAATACTGTCTGCGTAACTACGAATTAAATGTTGATTTTTTTTTTCGTCTGGTAAAAAATTATTTGACAATGGAGTTTCATTTAAATAAGATTTGATAGTACAGTAATTGAATTTGAGTGATAATTTAATTTGAAATGTCAAAACAATTTCAGAATTGATTTTACCAGACCAAAGCAGTTTGTTTATACACACCTATGTGCAGACTTACCTTATTATACAGTACCGGTATTAGCAATTATTTATCTTTCTTAATAATTCTATTAATAAAATTAATAATACCGGGTATTTAGGGTATTAATTGTAAATTAAAATGACGCAATATTTTGTTTGAACTTGCGCGTGTTTTCAAATTATTGCAATTACCTAATACAGTAATTTATTATAGTATAGGCTATTACTACGGTATTGCTAAAATTGCGAGGAATTACTCGATCGGGTGCATACTAAGAGATTTTGAATGAAAAATGTAGTGTGAAATAGACAGTACATGTAACTGTAACGTATGAGAAGTTCGTAAACGACTTTTAATTTTGTTATTTAATCCTGAGAGAGTAATCAGTGTTTGCTAACGATTAATCAAAATCTAATTAGTCAGCGTCGTGTCAGCTCATCTACCTCTGCGTCTGCGCAAAAGAGACAAGTTTATCGTGTCTCTTAAAAGCCTTAAGTATACGGAAAAGCCACTCTGAATTCCATGTCAATTAGAACCACAAAAAGGTAACTTCAACTTAAATCTCCATTTTGCTCCGCTGACACTTCTGTCATTTAACTTAAATGTCTGTTGCAACCTTTGTTGCAAACATTTTTTTTTTTTTTTTTTGCGCTTCTACTTTTAATCACGAAAGTGTTTTAAAGACATTTCCCAAAACAACTCAAAAGCACCGCAACTTTGTGCAGATATATGTTACTGTTTGGATGAAATCTATCGACGTTCTTTGCGAAAAGTTTTATTTAGTTAAATTTTATTTTAAATAAAAGTAAATAATATGCGGAATACAGTACCAATCTTTAATTCAGCAGAGTCAACTGACACGCAATATTTTCGTCACATTTAAAAAAAAAAATGATGTCACTTGTAAGAATTCATTCATTGTGACTGACGCCAAAGGGAGGAGAAAAGTCAACTTGGCGTAACAAATACAAAATATAAATTAACTATCAATTTTTTAAAGTTACAAAAGAGCGAACATGTCTGAACGAATTTGAATTGATTTTAAAGTGAGCGGGCTTGAGGAAAAAACTCATTATAGCAGATTCTTAATTATTAACTTTTATTTTAATAGTAAAATGATGCAAAACAAAACAGCACTAATTACGAATAAATTAAACTCAAGCTAATATGGATGCCAGGAAAAAAAATTTACTGAAAAAAAATTGATACTGTTCTTAGCATTGTTTTTAAAACTTAGTCATTAATTTTCCATCTCGATAGACAATAATTCTTATGAAAAAAGTAAAGTGCAACGGTAGCATGTCACTGAAAGCTTTTTAAGTTTTATATTTCAGAACCTAATTACCTAAGTCATAGGCAGTTTTAGCGGTAATCGCTACTTTTTTGCTTTGATCTTACTACTCAACTGATATACTTTTTAATAAATTATAAGCTTCAGTGTTGGGGACCCACTTTAAAAAGACCCTGCAGTTCAAGAAGGGCATATGCGTGTACAGTATTGTTAGATCCAGTCCAGTTGGGTTAAGTTAAGGGGTTTGGTTGAGTTAGTTTGCGTTATAATTGATATTATTTAATTTAATTACTTAATTTTTATTTATTAGTTTGCCTCAGTGAATAACAAAAGGTATGGATGATAAACAGACACTACGTTATATTTCGATATTCTCAACATAAAACGTGTATGTAACAATTACGTATTAAAAATTGCCCTTTTTATTTCAAGTGCAGTATTTTCTTGCTTGTACGTGCTCGTAGACGATGTTTTGTGAATGCCCGAGTTTCCTGTCTCGGTACCTGGGACGGATCGGAAGTTTGTGTGCCTTGGGCGTGCCGTGTCGGGGAATAAAAATACTAATAATAATCGGCATTTATTTAAAATAAACTCGTGACACATAAAAATTAGCTTTGTAAATGTTTCACCAAACGGCGCCTGCTTCGGTTGCAGCGTTTTTCTTCTCATATAAAATTTAAATCACCTGTTAGCAAAGTTTGACATGTATTAAAAGTCGACTTTATCGAGCGTCAAATCAGTCTCGTTCACCGTTCTTGGCACTGGAGGGGGAGAAAGGAGGGTGGGGATAGGGCGAGGTGAATTTATTCCAAAAGAAAAAGAAAAAAAAAACGTGACAAACTGAAAAACATTTGCGTGAAAATGTAACGGTTTACGCAACAAAAAGTTGGATACCTTCATTCTGTCACGTGCCACTTCCGGCGAAACGAAGGAGAAATTTGTGTTCCTAATTTAAATGACGTAGCTTAACGTCTCGGATAATAGCGTTATCGAAAAGAATAATATTTTGTCAAAAAAAAAAAAAAAAAAGTGAATAAAAAATGTAAAATGATCGAGCAGCAGCAGCAGCGAGCTTGGTCGATTATGAATGATGAGATGATTAATGATATTTCCTCTGTAGAAAGCGCATGTACCCGCATTGTGAATGCTCGTGTACGTATTGGCAACTAGCGCAAGTACTTAGCGTGCATCATTTTTGAATAGAAAAAGCCAAGGGCGGATACGTCGTCGTCGATACACATACACGAGACAATACACACTGCGATAACATTTCCTCGTTTTTAAGGTATTCCTATTAAGAGGCAGAAATTTTACACGAACACAAAATTATTATCTCTGAAAAATTCCGGCAAAATTTAATCATCGACGAAAATATATTATACCCTCGGCATAATCGCCTGAAAATTAAAAATGAAAGGGGAGAAAAAAAATTATATTATTGAAGTAATAATATTATTAATGCAAATTTTTTTTTCGGTGGTATAAAAGGAATCCAAAAAAAAAAAGGATGTCTCATCATAAATAAAACTCTTCGATTAAAAAAAAATTATTTTCACGCAAAAATAACAGAATTCAAATTGAAAAGATGCAAATGGAATAATATTTTACCATACCATTATTTCCTAGAGTAAGTTTTCTTTTTCCTTGTAAAAATTTACAAAATCATTTAAAAAAAATACCGTACATAATTTTAATAAAAACGAAACACCATTAAGAAGACGCATAGTGGAAGTCTGGGTGTGTAATATAAGAGTAAAATAGTACGGTAAATATAAAAACTAGTTAATCAACTGTTTTTATCAGTGTTATAGACTTCACTAATTTTTTTAAAACCATAACATTACAAGTTTAAAAAAGGAAAGGAACATTTCGAGTTACATTTAATAATTATTTGAGTTTTTTTTTTTTTATCTCAACTCATGCAACTCAAGATATGCTTTTTCTGACGAAGAGAAAGTTGGATGAGACTTGAACATATTACATCATTCGCTTGTACGAGCTGATCCCTCGAGATCTTCCGTTTAGAAAGACTGAAATATATTAGCCGAATCCCATATAATTTCCCCAAGATTTTTTTTAAAAACCTAATTCCGTTATCTCTACTTCATCAAATTTTTTAACCCGGTTATCGGAAGCGGAAAGAGAGGTGTGGCTGCGTGCGACTTATTTTGCCGTAACAGCACTTTTTTCTCCTTCTTTTTTCGGAGCTGAAGCGATGAAGAGAGGGGCAGCTAAAAATCTCCTAGCAAAATAATTGATCTCTTTTACTCCAACCACGATACAGTAAAACCTCTTTAATCCGACCTCCTATGATTCGGACTACTCTACAATCCGGAAAAAAATTGAGGCGCTCATTTAGGTTATTTTGCATGAATATGTGCGTTTTTTAGGTTTTTTTTGATATTTTTAAATAAATATTTAATGTTTTAATCTAATTTTTGTATATTGTTTGTCTTAAATAAGTTAAATGTGCGTAAAACCTATGTTTTAACAGTTCGAATTTTTATGTAGTGATTTTATTTTTGGCTTTCCCATTCAAAACTATGGTTTTTCGATAGTCCGGAAAATTCACTAATCCGGTATGACCGTAGCCCCGACGGTGTCGGATTAAAGAGGTTTTACTGTAGTAGTAGCCTTACTGTAGTGCTTTATGCCCTACACACGCTTCTATCCACCAATCACCAGCTTTATTCCTTATACCCACTTGCACGTCCACTTAACCCAGATAATTGCATTGTAATCGAAACACCTCAACTATAATAATAAAATAGAATATACCGGGTGGATATAAAATGTTGGTTTAAATCGAATCATGTGATTCCTAATACCTTTAAAAGAGTCGTTTGTAACGATAATAACAAAACGATTTCCGAATTTATTAATTTTTATTGTAAATATCGAAAATAAAAAAAAATATTTAGTTGCGAGTAATGAAGAAGAAAGTTGAGATCGTAGTTGGTTCAATCACAATAGATGATGTACGAAAGAGCGTTTCATAATCGGAATGAGAAGTAACGTTCACATTACACGCCAACAATCTCGCTGGCACAAAGACTAACTTTTCCATTAACTAATTTAAGCAAAAAGACGCCGCTGAAAAGACACCGTGATTGATGTAATCCTGATCATCACCAACTTTAATGACGTCATTCTCTTATATCGAAATAGGTCATCGCCTTCGGCTTTTACTCGTCTTTTTTTTTTTTGTGTTTTTATACTGTACCAAACACATTTTGCTCGTACATTACCATTATTTATTAAAGTAATAAGCGTAATACACGTTACATGTAAGTTTACAGTATAATAGTGCATCATGTTTGTCTATTTCCTTGTACAGTGCATGCACGTGTAGAGTGGAATGCAAAAAAACTTAAAAATACTCTATATCAAATTTTGAAATCATAATTTTAAGTGATTCAGCATTATTTTTTGAATTAAAATTTGACGCACATATGTTTTGCTTTGTGCGCATATTAACTTCCGATTTTTAATGGCAAGTTGCAACTATAAGTCAGTTATGTAAATAACGATGCATTATAGTGTTATTATATGAAAGAGGTTTGGACATTCCTGTATACGCATTACTGATGGTTTTTATATGATGTTTTTTATATTGATTTTATAATGTTAAAAAAAATAAATAAGAAACCGATAATTTTTTTTTTTTAATTCTCTTCGAAAAAAGAATCAAACCGAAATACAGTTAAATCTCTCTCTTGCTTCCATTTTCGCGAAATTCAGTTTTAAAAGCAATTTCCGTAAATAAAGTCACTCCATTACCCATTTGCAATTTGCAAAATAAAAAATTGCATGTAAATGAGATTGAACCTTTTTTTTTTCTTTCTTTCGTTTGTGGGAGTTGGAGGTGGGGTTTAGGAAACGGAAAGAGAGACGGCGGTAGAATTAAGAGGATTGTTTGAATTTTCAACCATTTTTGCTTGAAACACCATACGAAAACGTGGAAGATTTTTGTTCGACAAAAGATTGTTATTAAATATTCGTCATCTTATCAGACATTAAAAAAAAAAACCTCTCGTAGAGACGAGAGATGAAATTCTTTTTTAAATTGAAGCTTAAAAAAAAAAAAAGGAGAGAAGAGAGAAAGTTAATATCTTTGTTCATCCACTTGACATCCACTATTACACTAGCCTAGTTCTTATTTTTATTCCTGATTAATATCTTTATATTCTTCGCTGTTTTAGAAATAAAAAGGCGACATTAACAACGAGGCTGATTATTCCGTCCTTTTACATTCTCACTACGCTACTCGCAATAATTATATTAAATTAAACTTCTTTGAAATTTTGCTGCTATCTCTCACGCTGCTTTGCACCATGCGCTAATCAAGCTTAATTTGAGATCAACTAATCAGTGTTAAAGTAATTCGACAATTGGCGAAAAAGTTTTATCTTAAAATATACGAGTTTTTTTTTTTTAATGTACTGTATTCGAATCGTTAACTACAGAAAGGTTACGTGTCACGCAATTGAAAATACAGTATCAGGTATTAAAATAAAAACGTCGCGCTCATCTAAAACTGCTTTAAAGGTTCAAATTTAATTGTTCTTAGCCTTTTAGAATTGGATTTTAACCAAACTGTAATGATGTAATTACAGTATAAACGGAACAATATAAATAAAATCTCAACAAAAATAATTTAATAAAACTGTAAAGTGACTTATTTCTCTTTCTACCGTTATCGATTTATTCGGATTTCGTAGAATTTCGCATAATTTTTACTGAAAAATACCCACGGGAAAAACATTCAATTTTACCGGATTGAATATTTCAATTGAACTGCATAGATCCGCATTTTTTTTTTTAAAAAAAAGCGTATATCAATACGGTACCGAAAAAAGACGTTACAATTAAAATATAGATAGAAGTAGAAAAAAAGAAGGCTACTGTACACTGTATGGCCTGATAATAGAGGAGTTTATGGTTAAGCTTTTAGTCTGATTTTCCTATGCTTATGATGTAATTAAAATTATATGATAAGAATTGTAATAATTTTTTAATACAAATTCTTAGTTATGACGTCATTATAGCTTTAAAATACAGTACATGTACTATAATTAATGTTGTTTTTTTAATTTTTATAATAAACATAAGAATTAAAATTCTTTCGTCATATGAAGCGGAGTTAAGCGTAAGAAGGAACTAAACTCACTAATTACCGTACCGTATTTTAAGGAGGCTTTTAAACATTACACAATTCAAGTAGAAATGCCTTGCACTCGCTCTAATTAACTATCATTTATTAGCGTAAGCCTCTGCTCTTAACTAAGTTAAACTGCTCTACTTAACGATAATTTTAATTTAAGAAGAAAAAAAAAAGAGCAAAGCATAATTTAATTACATGTATATTTATAGTAGGGCGTGTTACAAATAATTAACTGTCTTCTACATAGTTAGTTAAAAATAAAAGAACTAATTCCCACGTTAAAAATATAGGCTCTATTTAAATTTGGGCAAATTTTTTAATAAGATTTGGTGTTAAAAAATATTAGTTTTCAGAAAGAAATTATGCTACATGTACTTTGCTCATAACTTTAGCTATAATAACAATGTTCAGCATTTTTTTTTTTAATAACACCATTGGTAAATGAAAGCAATTTGGGATATTTTCGACAGTGTTCTGCTAAACCACATTTACTAATCAGTTTTTCAATTGGCAAGGGAGCACCTAATCGGCGAACAACATGCCGTATACATAATTATATTTACTTATGGATGCCAAAAATGTGAGTTGGAATCATAAGAATGTGTTAGTAAGTTTTTACAGTACAGTACGTAATTATATTATAATCAATCTTTAGCTGTTGCAATAACTTTAGAAAGTATTATATTGATTTATGTTGTTTTTAGACAGCAAAATCTGTTTCACCCATTTAATCCACTACACGATTTATGAATTAGTAACATTATACTGTAGTAAAAAAACAATAAAATGATTTCCATTCCTAATTAAGTTATAAAAATAAAATTCGTCGAAATGCAGCGATATGTAGATGACTCTGGTTATAAAATGCCAACAAATCACATCTCATAAATCTGTTGTATTTTGGAAGACCCAATTTGATATCCATGTTATTCTTTCCCCGCTCGTTTCCTCATTTTTCACGACCAGCGGTTGTTGTTTCGTCGAATGTTGATAACTTGTAAAGCTTTTTACGATATCTATCTCAGCCTCGCATTTGCCATTACATTACACGAACTGACTTAAAACACATAAAATAGGCCAACCAGGCTGAACCAGCGATACTTTTCCCCATCTAATATTGATGTTGGTAGCCTAGAGTGTGTGTTGGCTGGTCAACGGAGTGTAGCCGATGCTGGCCAATGGGCTGTGAAACGCTGAGTAGGAAAACAAGTGTAAATCATTTTTCAAAACTTCCTTTTTTCGGCTTACATCGGAACGTAACGTAAGCAGGTGGGTGTGACGTCTAACGTTTTTATTTATATTTTTTTTCTCTCTCTTCTTCCTTCGCCTATCAGCACCGATACATCACCAGATAATAAAAAAAGAAATAAATGGACTTCTTATACGAAAAATACAAACGAAATTCAGAAAAAATACATTTCGGAAGGAACGGTGGCAGTCGTATGGGGAAATTATACATCTGACTGCCTTCACCGCCACTCCATCATTTTTTTAGGATCGGTCTACACCTCGCACTATTACCGAACAATAACAACATGCAAATTAACACACGTTCCATATACTCTATGCGCATGTTTAACTATTGGGTGAAGGCTAACTGTGCTGTCAAAACTATTTATTACACTATCGGTGGCAGAGTACGGAACTACGAGGCGAACCAAATGTTTTGTAAAGTTTGAAGATAATTTTATTGAATTTTTTATTTATTTATAGTGTTTAATAATACAGTATTTAGTGATCAACGAATCTGTTAATTACCCTGGTAAAGTAATTTACGCATGCATAATAACCTGATATAGGTTTGTTTAATAATGTTTTAAAAGTATTCAAGGATATTTTCTTTGACCGGTTTTTTTTTTATCTTAAAAAAAAAAAAATTCTAAATAAACATACCCAAATCTATTATGTTCTTCCAAATAGTAACGAAAATAGTAAATAGAAACCCAAGTTTTAACTTAATGATGGCACTTAATTTCTCTACAACTTTACTTTTCCCTTCTTCGACGATATTTTCGTTTAGCGAAATTCGAATATTTAATTACGTCTCAATTAGATTACTTAATTATTTTTTTGGATCGGCAATAGAATTTACTAGGTACAGCCTACGCGTAAATTACAAGTCGGAATTTTAAACTTTGCCAATGCAATTTAATAAGATAATTGCACTACTGCAGCAGTTTAAAGATGACGTGGAAACGCCTTCTATAAAATATAATATAGGCCTACACGGCTTTATTGCATCCAACTTTTAAACAATAAACTTATTATGTGAGACAATTCTTTCCACGTTCAACAAATCTGCAGGGTGATTCAAAATTATTTTCATTTATGGTAATGTTGATTTATGGGATAATGCATCTCATCTATACATGTAGGCCTACTGTGATCTTTAAACAGTTACTCATTTTGTAACTTTCGAAATGTTTATGGTTTAGTTAACTGTAGGTCAACCGTAATACACTTTACTGTACACTCATTACATGTACAGTACCTACAATTTTTGGGACTGAATTTGCTACCGGTATCTATTTTTTAGAATCTAGTTTGGTAAAGTAATTTTGAACATATCTAGATAAATTATTTAGGACCCAGCTTTTTTTTAAAAACTCAATTATCTCTTTTTAGAACTCAATTTGATATGTTTAAGTTAGATTCTCTATTTTCGGAAGGTCATTTTTTTTTGATTGTTTATGTTAATTTTTATTTTAAGAAATATTTTGGTACTTTTAATAGTTCAATCACGCGTGGCACGGATTATATTTAGTTGACAATCGTAAAACATTTATATAAATAACTTCTTCATAAACGTCAAATAAAAGGGTGTTTCTATATAAACATTGAGCAGCACCCTGTAGAATTGAAAGGCGAAAAGAAAACGAGTGGAAATCTCAGCTCGTCCTACGCGTCAATGACGAATAATTCAAAAATGCCACATAAAATAAATGTGTTTTTGTTGCCCGCATCGATACTCACTCGGAATACATCGGACACTAACTCCGACTCCCGGATCGCATCTTGTCGAGCAATTTAATCATCGTGCGCCAGTTGTACGCATGCGCATCGACTGCTGGACGAACAAGATGAGCGAGAGATGTTATTGTAGGTTACCGAGGGGTTGAGGCCATTTACGGTAATAGACTATCCAGATTTCATGTAAGGTCGAAGGATGGGGCTGAAAGAGAAGGATTGCGCGTGCGTGGCTCGAGCCGTTGAGTTGGGATGTAAAGCGGAAGAGAGCCGAGTTGCAGTGCAGTGGATCGCGCGCAACGTTCCCTCACATCCAACTCGAATCGTCTGGTGTACGGGCGCGCATCGTTCATCCTCCTCCAAGCACGTGCACGCTTGCACAAATTGCATCGAATAAAATCCTGATTCATCGCATTTCCTCACGCACAATCGGTGATATCGTCGGAGATGCCGATCCGGGAGGAGCGGTTCAACCTACACGCATCCGGTTGGCTGCAAATGAGAAAGCGGAAGCACGTGTTTATTGCTACTGGGTGATGATGATACGTAAAGTGGTCTCTGGCGAGTGAAAATAAAAACTATTCCTTTCGACTGGAATATTAGTGAGGCTGTGGAACATTTATCAAGGGACCGAACGAGAACTTCCTGTCCGTTTCTAATTATTGTTTCCAACCGGCTTTTGCTTGTTAAGAGTTTCTCAGCTTTCCGCCAAATTAAATCGCGGATTTGAAGCGAAATTGAGGGGAAAATAAATTCCGAACTAATTGAGAAATGATGAAATATTCAGGCGAGTAACGACATCATTTCACTCTCTCTATTGACACCGTCGTTGGCCGTTTAGTTGGTTCACCTAGCTAGTTCACGAGTCTCTGGACATCGGAACATGAAACTCATTCAAACGGTAAACATCTCCTTAATTTTTGTTCTCAAAAGAAAGAATACGGTTGGAGGGGGGGGGGGGGAGCAGGGTCATTTTAATCTAAAGTCTCTGGCGATTTTCCACGCCAATTGCTTAGGAATAGGAATACCGCTCACGGGGTTTTACGTTCACTGTTAATCTTTAATAGATTAATAAATTAGCATAAGTTGCAACTTAATGCATTCGCAATTAGATGTTAATTAAGTTACTATGGATAGTTAAAAAAAGTATTATATGTACGGTACTGTAATTTATTTAGAATTGCAACAAAAATCATGATTTTATATTACAGTACCGTATTTAAATTAGTTAATATTCCAATAGTTTCTATATGGCTCAAAATTTGCATAATTATACCTTTTATTTTAACGTATTAATTTACATAAATTACTGCCACAGTTTCAATTTTGGTTTTAGGTGTAGTCAATTTTTAGGCTCTGTTTAATTAAAATAAAAATCCAATAACAAATTGGTTATTTTGATGACCACATTTTTTTTAACTGTTATACTGTAAGAATGTGTGCAATTCTTGTAAATAAGGGTTGATTAAATGAAATAGTTACTGATTTATTGACAAAATAATTATTAAAATATAAATTATTTATTTAAAAAAAAAAATGCTTTTAATCGAGAAATGATTTTAATTCTATAATTCTTTTTCATTGGCAACTAGTGCATTTTTTTTTTTCCGAAAAAATTAATAATAAAAAAAAAAAAATGTTAATAAAAATGAAAATTTATTTACATTTTATAAATCTAAATTGCAAATTAATTCCGACGCTGTTTCAACGTTTTAATCTTTCTATCTTGGCGATTGAAGGCGTTGAAAGATTTTATTTATGTCGATTGTTTGTTTTTTTTTGTTTTGTTTTTTGAATTATTTACGGCTTTTCAACTTTACATTGGAAGTAAGGTAAATGTTTACGTCACCATTTTCGTTATTGGCCTAATCCGGCGATTGTGCGATAGAAAAGCGTTCAGCTTTAAATAAAAAGAAAGACGGTGTGTGTGTGTGCGGTTGGGGGTGGTAGGGATTGCTCCAAATCTAATGCACAAACTCTAGCAGTCAATAATAAATGAGGAATATCGACTTCCGAAATATTTAAAGCCTGTTACGACACAGGCGAGTTGCGCGTCACTTTTACTTTTCTCAAAAGTTTCCAATCGAAAATTCCATTAAACTGCCAAACGCGGAGAAGCTATAGTAAGGTAGAGAAAGGTTGGCGCTTTTGTTCGAGTGCTTTTCAAATGCGGGTCAATCGACAGATTTGCACGTGCTCCCAAAAGCGCGTGCGACAGCGGGGTTCGCCATAGACGTACAACGCATTGCGATGAGCTGTTGACATAAGAAATAGCGTAGAACGGATCTTCTTCTACACTTATTTATGCAACTTACGGTTCCGTTTGGGCAAATGGAAAACTCAAGTAGCTCAATGTAAAATACTCTTTACGGGGTGATGCAAAAATGTTCCTACCATTGTATTGTAGGCTATTGAATATCGTAAACGAGAATGGTTTAGTTCGTTTTATTTATATGGACAATAAACAGCTTTTTGTAGGTAAAAAAAAAAAAAAAAAAAAGAATGTATATATTATATTGATAGATCGATATGTAATTTATTTAGAAGTATCGTGCATGTTTAAAACCTCCCAGCAAACGTTAACTTGGAAATGTACCACAGTCGAACCCGGATAAGTGCTTATGGATAAGTAAAAATAAGTTGTAGAAGAAGTGAAATGGTGTTCATCCTACCCAGGGTACACTTATCCAGGTTTGACTGTAGAATATTTTAGTACCGCTCTTATAGTATTTGCCATTAGTTATGATTTTTATTTACCATACTCATAGTTTTCTAACCCATTTTCGTGGTTGAACCAAATTATTGTGAAAATCAAAATAGGGATTTTTATTCCCACAGTTCAGCTAAAACTGGATTATTTTTGTATTCAATTACAGTAATTTTGTATTATATTGTCAAGCTTTCGTGATGTTAAATCATTTGAAAACGTAAAATGCGATCAAATACGGTACGGTATCCAATAAGACATTTCTCATTCTATCTTATTTTTCCTTAATTCAATTATATTTTTTCCTCTCAATTTCGTTTGCGGTATCGTATAACTAGTTCGGTTGCCTGACTAACTTTAATTAACCGATGCGGATTTCATACGGTTAATTAGGTTTTTTTTCTCTTAATAAGTAATTTAATTTAAAAAAAAAAAAAACATTTAAACATTATTAGCACTCTTCTCATGTGGTAGGCGAGTTAGCAGTATTTAAAAAAAAGAAAGAATAAAAGTAGAATCATTGTCTGATGACCATGACACTATTATTAAGGCGTGGTCGCGTTTTTATACGAATTTAATCAACTCGCATTATTGTAATACTATGCAAGCAAGAAATTTAGTTAGAAGGCAAATCTCCTACCTTTGAAAAAAGAAGTTCCAATTTCCGCCTCTCGTATTTTCTGTCTTTCTTTTCATTCACACGTAAATGTGTACACGCACGTGCACATTTTTTCTCTTCACAAAATATAGTCGAAGTAATAGAAGATACCGGTAGTAGTCGTCCAATATAAGAAATTGGCAACATCGGCGCTCCTGTTAAAACATAAAAAAAAAAAAAATTAAAAAAAATAAAGATAGGGGAAAGAAAAAAATAAGATAGGGGGAGAGAAAATAAAAAGAAACGAAAGGAAATTACAGCTAAGATGCAATTTATGCAATTCAAATAAAATTGCCAATGTGGCACACCAAGTTTCGCTGTAAAAAAAAATCATGATGAAAATACCTTAATTCGATTGAGTAACTGCGCTTTGCACATTCTAATTTATTTCTACCATGATGCATTTCCTTTTTTTTTTCTTTTATTATTATACAGCTAGTACATGTATATATTTTTGCACGCATTATTTACGGACTAAATACGGTTAGATCCCTCGATTTACGCGGTTAAATGATTCTGACGCTGTTTTAAAACAATAACAAAACTTTATTTCATTTCAGAGGGTGATGATTTCTTTCACCTGTGTATCACACACATTCGCAAAATTTATTTATTTATTGAATTAATTGACGGGAAGTGTAATTGTAGCACGTAAAAGCACATGTTTATTGGTTACAACATAAAAGTACATGTACTGTAATAACTACTTTATTTAAAAATGTGTACCGGTACCGTACTGTAAATGCAATAATTAATGTGTACATTTAATACTTTTAATTAATTAAAATTATACCGTACACACTTTTCAGTATCTGAATTTTTAAGTCGAATATTTTATTTTCAGTAATTTTTGATCTATAAAACTAGTCATTTTTTTTTTTTTTTTTTTTTGAGCTAAAAGTGTTCATTCTTCGAAGTAAAGCAATTTCCTTTTTTTTTTTTTATTATTATTGTTGTTTTAGAAATATAAATATTAGTTTTATCATCGAAATTTGTGGAGTATTTATGAATGAATGATTGATTTTTTTTATATCTAGTAATAGACAGCGTATAAAGGCTATACGTTTTATTTTTAATGAATTTTCCAGAAAACGATTTTCTAGTTTAGGTAGAATTTATAAATTATTATCTATCACATAAAAAGTTTAATTGGAAACCGCGAAAGATCAAATCAGACTGCGTACAAAAAACCTCATACCGCATTTCAAATTGTCAAAAAAAAAAAAAAACATATTTTGAGTGTGATCAAAGAAAAATACCGGTGAACTAATCAAAATATTTATTTATTATTTTAATTATTGGGTTTTCCTATTGCGATAGCGAAATATCATCTTTTCCGCGATGTATTTTTATTTCTTTATTGATGTAGTGTTTGATTTTGATATTCCGGAAATCATTTTCAATTAGATTTGGTTTGGAAAGGGAATCGGTTCGATTGAAAATTGCGTGCTCGCTGTGAGGAACACACGACGACAACCACCATCTTGTTACGTGCATTAGTAATAGCAATTTGGTGAGCGGCAAACGAGATAGCTAGAGTGATGGAGAGAAGAAATAAAACGAGATGGAGGTAGGTAGGCAGTGGAGTGGTGTATCTCAACAACGACCAATAAAATAGATCCATTCGCTCGTAAATAATAATTTAGTAACCCAGACGCTATCAGATAGTTTGGTCTCCGCCGTAATTTGGTTTTAAGAAAATACTTTTTTTTTCATCTCTTCCATTCAACCATTTTCCTACATTCCCTCTCCCTTTTCTTCTTATACGAGCTGTTTGAAAAGTTTTGCTTGTACAACTGTACATAGACAAACAATTATTTACCTGCAGAATGAATCGTGTTTACCGAATCTGCAATGGTTAAGTCTTTTTCCGGCCCACTTACCAGTAATTGCGTAAAACGTACGAATTCCATATTACCGTTTAAACCTGATCATTTAAAACCTAAATTTAGCTGCACTTTTGAGTGAAAGTCATTTTATAAAAAATTTCAAAAACATTTTTTAAAAATCTTATTACCATATTTCTTTTTAATCCTATTCAATAGTACAGTACGTAACAGTGCATGAAAAGAACATTGTTTGACATGATATAAAAGGGCACAAATGGAAACCCCACTCGCAAAACCAATCAACGCAAATGCCACTTCCAATCTTATACATGTACATGGATGTGAAAAATTATTACATAATAATTATACTATTTCGCTAGGAATCTTGAATTTAAATTTTTGCTATCCCACTCTGGCTAAATTAAATTCAGGTTTATGTGGACACCGGGAAATATATAATTCGTTTCGAGAGACCAGCAAGGGCATTTCTTAAAATCACGTGACAAATTACACATGTTTGTTTATACAGAAATAAAACATTTATTCTGACGGGCATCCTACTTTGTTATCTATCAATACATGTACCGGTACGTTGTTAAAATAATAATTACAGAAACATTTTCCTGCTTTTTTTCTTCTTTGCTTAACGTATTTTGTACTTGGAATACACTTTTTTTTTCGTTGGTGTTAAAGCGATTACGCTAATCGAGTGTTGATAGGAAGCAGACGATGAAACAATTGCACGTGTTATAAAGACGCGGGATCGTTAAACGGAGGTGTAATACGTGATGTAAAACAGTAGACCACATAATATGCAACGTTAGGTGATAAGCGTTCCATGTTGACAGATCGAAAGCCATTTCAACTGGAAATTTGCGAGCGCTCGATTTACATATAATTTAGCTTGGTTGACGTGCCTCTCACCATTTTTTATTTATTTATTTATTTTCAGTTTCACCCAACGATTTCAACGTTTTTTTATGTCTTTTCTTTTTTACTTTTTATTTGTGAAGTGATATTCACAAGATTCACGTTAAAACGTATCGTTAAACATCCCCTCTTTTTACTGGCGATTGACACGAATAATCAATTATTATTACATCTACGTTCTTCATTTACCAAAAATGGGAGTTTAATAGAAATTACGTGCTTTTGATTTTATCTCGAATCTAATAGTTAACTAAAGAGCTAAAAATAGATTTGCCGGAAAATGGATTATGAATTTAAAGCATAAAATTTGTTGAATAAAAAAAAAAATGGATGAGAAAACTATTAAAAATACCGGTATCTAGATTTTTTTAAAAACCTCCTGTTAGTTTGATGTTTTCTAACAAGTACTTTTCTAACAAACTTTATGTCGTGAAATTTATAAAATTGGAGTCCTAATTTTCTTAACATTTTTAAAAAAAAAAAATCTTGATAAGAAGAAACTAATAATATCGTAATTATTACTAGGTCACAAAATCGCTAATGAAAATTACAACCTTCATGAGTTTTAGCTTTAACGATTACGCTAATTTCTAACTTTGTAGCGCCCGAAGTGCCGAAAGAATCAATTTTGTGCATCCGGTTAACCATTGGCGCGCAATGTAAATAACAGATAGACATCGGAGAGTATTAATTAAATTGAATCGATAATTTGCAAATGGACTAAAAATTGATCAAACAGGCAACCCACGAGCACTTCACGCTCACACACGCACAAATTATTTACATACAGTACACTTTTTTGCGGTGGAAACCCTCCCAATCTTTTAATTGAAAATGGAAAATGTGTTGAACCACAAGCGCTTTAATCGCTTCAAGAAGCGGAAGGCCATTTTAGCAGATGCAAAGAAAGGACTTCAGCTTATCTAATTAAATACCGTATTCGTTCTAGCGTAATAGTTTAATATGGTTGAATTTTGAACCTGAAAATAACCAGCAGCAGATTAAAGCAATCTCTTTTTTTTTTGCCCCCACCAAAATAATGGGTTTTTGTTTTTAAATAGAACTACGCTGTACAGTATGTAGAAAGAGGTGTCTTTAGGTTCTTCCTGTTTTTTTTTTTAAACAACTTAAAACTCAAATTTAAATTAATATTATAGTTTTTTAAAATACGCATCATTTGATAATCCTTTCCAAACTTTCCTCACCAAATAGAGCAAAACAACTTCCGAAAGGATCATTTTTATATACTGTACAGTAGAGGAGTATCATTTTAGACGCCTTTTTCTCAGGGCGCTACCTACAGTAAACTGTACATTTGCTAACGTCGAATTGAAACAAATTGAAATTTACAATTTCCTTTTCAATTCCGAGGCTAGGTAATTTCATTGAAATTTTTAAGTGCGTAAACATCAGTTTTGTTTTTCTTTCATCGATCATCTGACTATGCGCTTTTCTTTTTTTTAAAAAAAATATATACGAGTACAGTATATATATTTTTCCGAGTATGTAGGCTACACTGTATAGTTAAATGAACAACAAATGTACTGGCTTCTTGTGCGTCATTTCATTCAGCGCAATTCACTTTACTTTAATATTCAACGAGCAAAATAATATTTTTAATACAGTAATATAAAATCTCTTTTAGCTAAAGATTCTTGTTTTGTAGTACATGGGCATGTTTCAGTAATCTACAACAATACGTGGATGGAGTTTGTAGTAAATATCGAGTGAATTTTTCAATGAATGAAAAACCAAAAAAAAAAAAAAAAATACCACAGATCATGATAATTATGCTAATGGTTTCATGTAGGCTTAATTATAGCAATGCAATCTTGAAAGCAATTAAGGAAATTGCGGCGTTGTTAGAAAAAATATTAAATACTTATACCTACAAGAGAACTGAAAATGACGTACCGGTATTACAAGAAATCTTAAAAAGAATTTAAATATTTTTAATTGCTTTCAAAACTTTTTAATGCCCTTTGGAAAATGTCTTCAGAAAAAAGATTGCGTTTCGGTATCTTAGTTTACTGTAATAATTATTGCTTAAACCAAAACGGTAGACATTTTTTTTTTCGGCTAAAAAGCGTGAAAGGACGCCAGAAATGTCAAAAGATAAATTGTCATCGTCAAATTATAATATAAGAGCGTGAAATTGGCATTTTCTTTGTTTCTTCGTATCTTCTTTATGTCACGTTACGTTACATGTTCAAAGAGTAAACGCTGCGCTTTTTATTAATAAATGACTCTTCTTGCATCACTCTACTAATTTCTTACTTAATTTTGTCAGTACATGTACTGTATAAGCTTCTTGGTAAAAGTAAAGATAGTGAGGAAAAATATTCTAAAACTAAATGGAAAAACCGCATTGACTGCGTCTTGGAGTGGACTATAATAATTATGTAACCGGAACTTAAATTTGAATTCTTATCTCGTCTTCCTATACAATATTGTACTCCGTATTAATTTTATGAATTTGAAATTGGTCTAATTAACATTTTCTTCTTGAAACAAAGATGATGACAACTACCGTACTCGTAAATACTGTGTTTGTATTCGAAATATCACAAATATTTTTACGAAAGCATTGCAATTCTAGGATTTTCCGTTACAATTATTTCTAATGAACATGAATATTTTGCTAATAAGTATTTCGATTTAAATCCGAAAATTATCAGTCAACATGTGCACGTTCAATAATACTCGTAATATAGTATAGGTGCCTTTGCAAATAATAATTATTACTGTTGATGTAAAAGCGTCGATGTCGAGTGGGCGGTGAATTGGAACCATTAATTAAAAAAAAGTGGGATTTGATATATTAATTACGTATTATTAATCGCGCGGTTTGTAATTGAATCCACTTTCAACATTTAAACGCTGAACACCTCGTGTTTTCTCGTCATATTTAATGCGTTCGTTTTTCCACGAATTCTAATTTCGGTCGCGAAAAGCAAAATTTAAAGGAATAAATATAAAATGCGCTAAGCAGCTTAGTAAAGCGAGAACATCTGCTATGTTGTCAACAAGTTGAAGAAAAAAATCGTTGATGAAGCCTAATTAATTATTGCTAATAAATCCAGCTTATTACTCGAACCGTGTTAAAAGGTTTTTTTTTTAATTAAACAAAATAATAATAACTTTTATCTGTATTTTGAATGCAGTTACTTGCACTGTTAATTAACAAATAAACAATTTTAAAAAATTAATATTTCGATATATTTTTTTTAAAATAATTTATTGTTACATTTTCATTAAAATTAAAAATCAAAAAAATATATAAAAATCTGAAATATGGTATTTTATTCCTAATTTATTTAAGTTTTAAAGATAAGAGGGTAAAGTTTCGAAAATGTTTGGCAAAAAAATAATAAAATAAAATAAAAAATTTCAGATTTCGCTCGCATATACCGTATTGATTTTGTTTTTCTTTGAAATTTTCACTTTACTGTAAATAAAAATAAATAAACATGCTACTATGGGAAAAAATCTACTTGTTTACAAAATATTTTGATGCTTTCGAAAAGGAAAAAAAAAAAAAAAACGGTATAGAAAACTATGTAGAAACTTACTAACTTAGTATAAAACACGAAAAATGACGTGCTTTATTTTAGTTCATCAATTTCTGATAATATAATATTTACTTTTAGTAATACAATTTTGCAATGTTTCCACTTTCCCTAGGCTATTGCATAATTGGATTCGAAATCTGTTAGTTCGCAAAATGAGTTCACTCGGTAAAAATATCGAACAGATAGTTTTTAGAGTTTTGTCATTGCAAGTTTGTGCAATTATAAAAATGCGCAGATGTTGATAGTGTCGAAGTGTAGTTACAACGAAGCAAAAAGAAAAAAAAAAGGAAAAGTCATCCTTAATCACGATTCGATTGTTAGGTCACACGTGGTGTAAAGTCTCGAGACTAAAAATTCATTTTCCTCTTAAAAATCTCGGAGAGAAATTTTTGATATGTGTTCTATTCTCATCTATTTTTGTCTTCGCGTTTTATTTACCCACGCGGCTTTTTTTTTTCGAAATTTATTTTACTTTTCAACTTTTATCTAAAAAGCAAAAAAAAAGTGTCGGTTGGTAGCCGTTGCTGTCACGTTCTCTCCCGAGAGGCTGTCACTTTCCAACGGAATTTAAACTCCAGTCAAATACACGGTGCTCAAACGCGGAAAAATAGCACGAGTAATATCTATCTAAGCATCGAATGAGAAGAGAGAAAAGATGAGAAAACGTAAAAAAAAAAAAAAACGTTAAACAAATTTAAACAAATGTAGAAAAGTGAATCTTTTAAGGAATCTTTCGTTACGTCTAAGGAAAAACGAATAACGTCACGTGAGAAAGACACTCGTAGCTGGCGCATCTGTTAAACAAAAATAAGTTAAGATAAGAAACCTTTAAAATGTTTTAAATGACTTCGAAATTACTCACACTGAAATGCATGTAATGAAATTAAAAATTGTTTGGCAGCATAACAAAGGAATGTGCCCAATAGCATAATAAAAAGATGTATTTCTAATTAAAAGATGTATATCAATTGAATAAATAGATTTGAGATGCAGTCCTATTTTACTGATTAATTTATCATTCAAAAATTCGATTGATTTAATTTGAATTGCATTTTAAAGGGTTTATCGATTTTTCTTGACTTTCGTGTGCAGTTATAATAAGGTTTACATTTTCTGTTGCGATTTTGGCATGCGAATAATAATAATAAAAAAGGAAATTGGGCATGTTTCACAATTCATATGTACGAAAAGTTTCAGACACGTTTGGGTCTCATAAATCCCGATTTCAATTTTTTTTTTTTTTTACATTTTATATGACTGCTTTTGAAAAACTATACGCATGCGCAAACAGTGGTAAGAATTTTGTTTTATGCCATCAATTTTATAGTATAAAAACTTTTTTTTTTGATGTAACCATAAACATTTTTATTATTTTCAGTCACGAAAATGAATGAGGGAAAACAATTATAACAAATATTTTCGATTTTTTTTCCGATGTTAGATTACATGTCTCTGCCAATGCGATTATAACAATCATTGCATGTTGACGTTTAATTACACATTTTCTTTTCTAAACAATAGGAAAATTTCTAATTAACGCAAATAATTAATCTCAAATTTTCATTAAATTAAAAATAAAAATAAAAAAAAACCATATGGCTATAAACACTCATTTTTGTTGGTAATATGAAACGGCTGGCATTTTTTTTTTTTTTTTTTTTTGATTATAATTCAACGTATTTATATATAATTTCATTTTCTTTCGTAGTTTTTTTTTTTTATTTTAATTTTCTATTTATGTTGCATTATGACAAGTATTAATGCCTGCGGTTTTCAATTTTAGTAAAGGGAGGAATAGTAAAACATAAAAATGATAATTTAAATGACGATTAATTTTATTTTTAGCAGAATAAATATATGCGAATTTCCTTATTATTCATTGTGTGTAGACTGTAGACGATAGTCTTCAGACAAATCAATAACAAAGCTGTTTTTTTTTAATACCATTTTTAATTAATTTTGATTTATTTATGGTAATGTTTGCATTTAAAATAAAAACTACGCAACCATCTAATAATTAACTTAAAATATTTTTTTAACCCGAATAATATTATAATGAAATTGGCTTTTCCAAGAATTCGCAAAATTTAAATTTCAAATAAATAGCCATGAGTATGTTGGTTATACTCGTACATGTATTCTATTCGATCCAATCAGATAAAAGCTGCTCGGCATGTTTCCGTTCACTACTCTAAGCTGCTCTTGTTTACTATTATTTATCAACGTTAGGGAATTAATGCGAAGCATACAAAATATGACAGAATAAAAGAATGCTTTCAATAGTATTATTGTAATGAACTAAATTGGATTCAGATTGCGGAAGCTTTCATTGCTTTAAAGTTCCTATACATGTACAGCACTGTAATAATATTAGCGTTAGTCTCTGGCTGACAGGGTGAAAGTTTATTTTTCTGTCCCAATCTTTATTTAAATACAGCGAATTTTTAAAATAATTTTTGGTTTACAGTTATTTTTTGTTTTTGTTGAGTTTTTGACTATAATACAGTAACCACGAAAAAATTATTTAAAAATTGCAAAAACTTGCCCCATCCAAGAGAATAATTATATTACTGTAGGTTCCAAATTAATCGTACCGAGTGGGTAAAAATCATAGAAATGTATAAGATCTTAACTTGTAAAGAAAAAAAAAATTAAGCTTTTTTAGAAATATTTTATATTATGGAATAGTTTAGGCAAACATTGTTCAGCAACAAAATAAGATAATATCCTTAATTCACTACCGTTTACCGTACACGTAGAAAACGTAAATTACGATACTAAATTTTTTTATTTAAAAACTATACATTTGTAAATCTGTAGAATTTATAGTAGACTTAGCAGTGTGTATAATATTATTGTATAAATTCAATGTAATATGTAGGGAGATTACATTTTGTATTCCAATGAATGTAAATGTGTTATCTGGCGAGTGTGACAGGGGCATTAGGCGGGAACAGATGGCTCTATTTAATAATTCCTCTGTGAAAACTTTGCCAAATTCGATTTGATATCAGACGAAATTGGAATGCTAGGCTCGCATATAAATGCGGTGTCGATCAGTGTTCCTCCTCCTCCTCGTCTCTCAATCGCCGCCCATTTCCAATGCCAGCCACCCTTCGATTTCCATTGTTTTAAGGGATAAAAGACGATGTGTTTCTCAAATGGAAGAGCTCACGCGCATCACCAATTGAAACAACTTTGATTACATTTGACGTGGAGAATGCGGATGCAAAAATACATCACTTTCGCCCACTTTCTTACCCCTCCTCCTCCCCCCTTCCCACCCTACCTTATTTGAATTCTCAGGAATATTTTTTCATTTGAAGCTTTATAAATCTAGGGGTCTGATTAAGAGCGCCGAATGTGGTAATTAGTAATGCGTGGTTCGATAGTCGACAACAATAACATCGGCGCCTTTTACTTTTTAAAAGTGAATGGCAAAAAAATAAATAAATAATTACTGTTCTTTTTGTTTGAAATTTAGGGTGAGAGAAGATATAACTAGCCCTCACACGCCATTTTTAATTAGTTTAAAATCGAGAAAGCTAATGTAGTGTAAATCTCGTCTACTTTTCAACCGGAAGTATATTTTCTATTCAGACATACAGAATCAAAAATGAGCATCTTTTAAATATTTAAGAATGAATTGAAATAAATATCAAATACCGTATATTTTGTAAAAGTATACTTCATAGTTGAAATTATAAAACTCATTTCAAGATGCACCGTTGCATTCGCATTTTCAATTTACTTTGAAAACATTTGCGAATAAATGAAATTAGTTTTTGATTTAATTACTTGTAACAGATCTCAATTACTTTATTATACAACAATTTATAATTTTTTGTAAAAAAAAAAAAAAAAAAACATATACCGGTATTAATTTTTCACGACTAGGCGTTATTATGAATAATAACGGATCTAAAGGGAACTAAAACAACATTTTGTTTATTGTAAAATGCATTAACTGCAGAAAGCAAAATGTTTGATTTTTAAATAATTTTAATAAATAAAAAACAAAAAATGAAAAAAAAAAAATCACAATCGCAAATCCTTCTTATCCTTATGAAGCTGTAGGCCTACTACTGAGCCCCGATGTTGTAATTTAATACAACACGCGGTTGTTAAATAAGTCTGTGACCTTAAATAAAAAAAATACAGTAATAATAATAAAAATCGTCTTAGATAAGAAGGGTTAACAAAAGAGATCGTAAGATTTTGAACTCTGCTAATGTAAATTTCTTTCCATAGCGATACGCCCTCAATATTGTATACTTTATAGTTAGTCTAATCAGATTTATACGTTCTGTGAGAATATATATACTTGTATATTATCATACAGTAGAGAGAATTAATTTCAAGTAGGCCTACATGTATCTTAAAAGAAAAATAATAATCATGCCATTATTTCCCTCCTCCGTATATTATTTACTTGTTCAAAATGCAGATTGTGGATTACTATTTATTATATTTTTTGACAGTTTGGGTAACCTACATCAATTGTAATCGATAGCAAATTTTTCCTTTCATTTCGAACAAGTAAAACTACTTAAGATAATCATAAATTCTCAACAATGAGCTGCCATTTTAGAGTCAACTCGACGAATTATTCGAATTTTTCCAATTAGCAGAGTGAGTGAAACAAATAAAGGGGGAAAAAAACCACTTTCCGTAAACAGAATTAATTTTGAAATTGTGACGTTAGTAGAGCGTAACTAAACCCATCTATCGTACCCCCAGCGTTCCGAGCTTATGCCAACCGCCACGCAACGGGGGAAAAAAATGTAAAATAAGAGCGCAGATAGATTCACGAAATAGATTTTTTTCCCCCGTCTCAACGTGTGTGCTAAAAGCGCCAAATTTCTCCTTGATTAGGTTGCAAAACGTCTGGCTTAATGGGTTGACTGAGTGTACCAAATGTGCGTGGAAGATACCGTGAGTGTAGGAGGAATAGGACAGACTGTGTGCAGGGGCGCTTCGTGTTTCTGCTTTCAGCAATTGCGTTAGTGAGCGTCTAATATTTCCAATCACCAAGAAAAAATATTTAATGCAAATAAGACGCCGGGACGAGCAATTGAGACGAAGCTTTGAAGGACTATTACGGCGGAAAATGTTAGAAATCGGCACATGTCGAAAATGCAAAACAAAAAAAACATTACCGGTAATAAAAAAAAAAAGGTGCCAAAAAATTGCAAATCTTTACCCCTCATTTGCTCGGTTTGAGCAGCAGAGTGGAATAAATAATTGAAAAAAAAAAATTAAATCAAAATCTAATTATAAAAAATTTAATCATTTTTAATAGAAATTAATTGAAGCGTTGAAAGCACCAACCGAACTTTTTTGATTAGCATTTAAAAACAAAACTTAACAATTAATAAATAAAAATTATGCTTATTAAATTATTAAACGTAATATCTTGACGAATTATTGACATGCCGGTAGTAAAATTACGCCAAGAAAATCACTATCGCAACCAAAATTAGTGTTAAAGAGCGAAAAGTAATTTAACGTGAAAGCGAACTAAGAATGTTATATTCTTTTCTTTACGATTCTATTTTATAAGTTTTCTTGGAACCAATAAACCGTTGTCCCGGGATTAATATTCACTTATTATCAAATAAAAAAATGTAGTATAAAACGCGGGGCGAAAAAAAAAAGTATCTTTTACGGTATTTCCACTTTACCGAATTTCCCGCATCTCCCGTAACATCTATTTTTGATACCGTCCAAAAAAAAAAAAAAAAAAAGATATGTAAATACATCTCGCAACATTTTCTTTTTTTTTTTCTAATTGTGTCGAATGACTAAGCACATATCGCCCATTCGATCGCTCACCCATCGATTTATGCGCGCCTAAAATTAATAATGAAAATGTGTGGAAAAACGAAACGGTTTACAAGCTCGCAACCGTCTTTTCAAAATCATAAAAATATAATCCTCCGCTATTTTCCCGAGGATTAACCATCACTGTCATTTAACAAGTTACCATCGTCATCATCATCATTCCCAATTTTTTTTAAACGCTTTTTATTCGCCGTTAATCTCGCATTCATTCTTTTCATCGTTCAAACTAATCTGAAAAATATACAATTTCATAGTTTTAAAAATACATTTTAATGCCGTGCTCTCGCTACTACTGTAGATTCCTCACTAAACCTCATTAAAGCGTAATGTAGTACATGTGCAAAACTAAAAATCGATAGGCTTCGCAACCAATTACATTTGTTAGGCCCTCCGAAACGACATATCCTCCACTCTCCATTCTTCATAATTAATATAAAAGACTGATTAGAGAGACTACAAAAGATTTATATGGCTTAATTAAACGACACAATCTGGGCTACAACTTAAGTTAATACCAATAAACTAACTCGTGGCTCCTTCAAAGACAAAATACAGTACTGTGTATGTGCAATTACCAAACTATTTGTAATGATTTAATAAATTTACGGATAACTTGATTTACTAAATATAATAGAGTTAATCAATTCAGTTCTTTAAACATTTAATCCAATTTTGATGTACCGTATAATAAAAAGATTATTTTCGATATTTTTTATTGTAAAAAATAATAAAAATTTGTCATGCACCACATTAATTCATTATTTATGGGGAAGTATTTTAATTTAAGTGACCTTTTAAGAATGATTTTATATTGAATGGTGAATCATCTCTATATTTATTTTGTATTGCAAAACTGGTTTTTTTTTTCTTTCTGAAAAAATATGCAATACTGAAGGCCTATATTTTTATCTAATTTCGAAGCCATCTAAATGAAATTGCTTTTAAATTTAATAACTTTAGAAATGTTTTTTTTTTTTTTTAAACTCCAAACATATTTGAATGTCGTATATATTTTTTAAAACTTCTATATTTATCGTATTGAATACAATATAAACTTTTGATAATGCTTTCCCACATCCTCTTTTTTTCAAGTTGTGTGTGTTGTCCAGGATTTTAAGTCCATTCCATTTCCTATTTTCATTACTCTAACTACATATTTACTTGAATTCGACGTCGCGTGTGTGTTGAGCGAATGCTAAGTGCAATTTGACTACATCTTTGCCGGAGCTTGCGTTTTCAAATCGCCTCCAGGAACAGGAAATCTTGGCAAAAATTTAAATATGGAAATCTTGTCATTTAAAATTAATGGCGACAGAAGGCGTAGAAGCCGAGCAATGTTGCTCTTTACAAGAAGTAAGGTCTTTAACCTCAACTTTCCTCTTTCTCTACGAATGGTACCTGTCCGCTAGGTAGTGGTTGTGTACAATCTCTGTCCTCCGACTGTTTGTTATTACATTAAACCAGTAACCGTAACATATGGAATACGAAAGTCCCCTGGAATATGTATCTCGACTGAATACATTACGTGATTAGCATCGTCAGTCCTCATTTTATTTCTTCTCAAAAATACAACAAGAATTACGATAAGACGAGCAAAACTCGAGTTCTTAGCCTCAAAAGCTCCGTTCACACCCAAAATTTTTTTCTTTTTTGATGTTCTCGATTGGTAACAAAAACTTTTTCAACCTGGTGAGGTCGGGGCTTTAGAAATACGGTAATAGCGCGCGGAATACGAGTAGGTTGGATATAAAAACCCCTTAAAAAATGATGCATGCGAAATTGGCTTTAAATTTCAAAGGTGCGCGCACGTGCGTTGAGCGAACGCTCTTTAAATTTAAAACCGGGCGCACGAGTTTTAACGAGAATTCTAGAAACCGCGAATTCTAGCAAATAAACTCTCTATTTGTTGCCCATCCACCCACTTCTTTCAGCGCCTAAACTGAAGAAAGACTATATTATTAGAACCAATGGTGTTAGATGCGATAAGGGGGGATGCGATGCGAACGCAGATACCGCGTAAAAACGCGAAATTTGTATCGAACAACATGTTGACTGTACGGGCGAATGCGCTTGCGCGTGAGAAGATATGCGATTTGTATGTCAACTCTCCGCGACTGACACAAATGGAAATGTAAATAACAATACAAGACCCTCGTTTTTATAGACTACAATGGAGATGAATATCTATCTCCCTAATACAAGCGCGCATAGTACACAAATTTACCTCGGTACACACACCTTGGAAAGAGAATAATAATAAAAGTTATCAGAGCTCCTTACGGCGTTTATCGTTTATACTGGAAATGAAATACGATTAAGTATTTTTCTACCTCCAATATACACTTGTTATATATTTTTCGCCCACCCACATCTCCCTCTCCCTTCTGTATCGATCAGTCGAATAAAATGCTATTTTTACGCTCTTTTCTCCAAATCACGTCGACAGAAATTTACGATTCGATCAACAGCACGTGGCGACACAAACCTCCAAACTTATTATCTCCCGCCACACCCCCTCTCTCTTATTCTTCCCTATCCTTCCTACTCTTCCCTACGCAATTCCAAATTCGTTTAGTAGGAAATAAGTTTGAATTTCACAATAATTTTCAGTATTTTATTAGCCGCCGTCTCGTAAAAATTCTAATGAGCTATCAATGGCGATTACCCGCGTTGTTCACATGTGCGTTCGACAATTAAGTTGCTAGGAAAGCTCTCGCTTTCAAATTTATTCGCTAATTACAACATCTTTTTTATTAAGAATATTACATAAGTATACTTTAATTGCTTTGTTATGCTTTTTTTTTATGCATGAATCACTTTTTTAAGAATGTACAATTCGATTAAGATGATTCGCGTATGAATTAGATTAATTGTAATTTTCTACTTTATTAGATCGAATTTTGCCTTTATCCCTAAGGAAATTACTAAAATAACTTTGCCTGATTGAGACACTGTCCAAACTTTTTTTTTTAAATACCTAAAAAAAACGGATTTCAAAAGCCAAAGACTTTAAAAAAAAGTGTAATTAAATTTCTAAAAGATATAACTTTAAAAATCATACAAAAATTAAAAACATCAAAATGCCTAAAAATAATATTAATAGAAGTGTCAAAGAATTCAATAAAGTGTTATTTTAAATCCCAGTATTCAGTAAAATTAAAAAGGTTACCGATGCAGAAAGTGCACTGAAAAGCCAGGATATAATTAACTTAATTATATCCTGAACTTTTCTTAATGTTAATTAAAAAAAATTCTGGAGCCAGAATGCGGAATATTTTTGAATCACCCTGGTAGATTATCGTTTTAAATCTCCGAAATTAATAATCATTCTCGCTATTGGCCATCCCCGCATAAATCTTTCCCCAAGCGCCATCTATCTCCTCCTCCATTACATTCTATCAAGCCACGTAATAGGATTTTTTTTCCTCAACCCAAGTGTTAACATCTGTTTCTCTCCAACACCTGATACCTGCACAGAGTTTGGAGGCAACCAGATGAAGTTGGTTGATCTACTGCGACCGGAAATAGCTATTGTTCCCAACACACACGCATCTAACAAGCTATTATCTAAATGGGTGATCTTCAATTCTTCATGTGATAGATGAGGATACCTGTATCATCAGCAGTGAGGGTTGGGGGGGGGGGGGGGAGCAAGTTTAGAGAAACAAAAGAGATGATTTAATGAGTGAGAAAATAGGGTGTAGGCGAGGGTTAATTACGCGCTTAAGAACATACTTAGGAGTAAGAAAAAGGGAAAAAATAATAATAAACAAAAGTGAGAAATCGACTTAATTTAAGCTCCATCACTTACGCATCTTCGTCAGGAGATGCGAACTTTCTCAGGTTTGTGAGACCTTTGGCCTCTATTAACGCCTAATGTTGTTTTTTTTTTTGTAATCTCTCAGATGGATCATTCGCTAGTTCAAATTTTTGTTTAGTATTGTATTACGACTACCACACATCACCGAATGATGCTTAAACAATGTTTCCATCTTTCATTAAAGATTTTTTTTAACTTTAAGATTAAAAATTATTTCAAGATTTTTATGCTACAGGCACTCCTCAACTATCGTCAGTTAGTTCTGTGGTTCAACTTAAATTTTTTCTTTCACACATTGAAGTAAATTGGTATTTGCAATAATTTTTAATAAATGTTTTTATTATATAAAAAATTATTTCGACATTTTTTTTTTTTTAACCGAACTGACTTAATACGAAAAAATAAGAAATGCTCTTAATAATGTATTTTAAATGAAATTTATAATAATTAATAGTGGAAAAATATATTTTTTTGGCGAAATTAATTTTTTAAGATCTATCAGTAATATGATGAACTTTATCATAATTTACTATTTAACCGGTACCGGTATATATTTATTTTTTTTATTAAAAGTTGTCCCCGTAGGAGAAAATAGATCGTACAATTGAGTAAATAATTATACAATGATAGGGCCTACATTATTTGCATTTAACATTCGAAAAACGTCGATAAGACAAATGTTTAACTATGTAAAATTTTATTACTGTGCATGTATTTTTCAAATAGATTACTGTACAGTGTATTATTATTTTTAAGTCTTCGGAACCCTTCCCTTTAAAATGTACATAAACATTTATTACTGTACAGTGTACTTGAGTTTCGCACACTTTTTTAGTAGCCAATGCATAGGCTACTCAAGTTGAGTAGGGCCTATTACCTGTATGATAGGAAATAATACAGTACAACAAACAAAACTGAATAAAGATTCTTGCTCGAGGAAATTGATTTTTATTTTATTTGTGAAATTTCAGATATTGACAACACAATTAATAAAATAAAAATAAATTTATACAACCAGCATTTGACAATAATATTGCTTTTAATGAATTTTATCTTCAAAGAAAAATACTAATTATTGTTAATGAAAATGTTGAATTATTTTTGAGATTTATAAAACAGTAGAGTTTTTTATCTCATAAATTGCTGTTCTTGTTTGAAAATACCTTTTGTATTAAATATTGATAAGGAAACAATAGCATAGACGTATAATTCCCTAATTTTCCGATTATCCCCGTGAAAATTCCCCAATAGTCTATTCGATTGTTTTCTGACAATGTTAATAAAATCGGGAATTCGCGTGATCTTTTGATTGCTCTTCCCACGTGCAAGTTCCGTGTTCCCAATCAAATTCTCTTCCTTTCCAATTTCTCCGCTTATCTCGTTAGTATCCCTCACTAAATCGGATCACATAACGCAATTACACGCTTAAACACCAGCTCACAACGCCTCCCGCGGCGGCATTAAACTCAATTCAATAGTAAACAAAAACATATTTATTCCCATAAAATGTCCCCTTATTGTTTCTCACATTCAGTATTTAAAAAAAAATTTATTCTGGAAATTCAACACTGTAGGATTATATGAATACCGCTATAAGAAATTTCTAGTTTATTTATTTTCGTTTTATTGCGAATCAATGATTCAAAATTGAGAATGTAATCTAAGAAGAACTAGTTCTTCATGTTTGCGTGATAGATTTCAGTTTTTCACTTTATGTGTAATGCGATGTAGGCCTATACTCGTATACTATTTAAATGAAAACAATCGGTTTACAAGTTCTGCTTATTTGGGTAAAGACTTTGCCATACTGGAAATATAGATACGCAGCATATCACGGAAATTTAAGGCATCATTGCGGATTGAAAATGAAATTACACGTAATTTTTTGAAGGCTTAATAGAGAATGACTGATTAAAAAAAAATGTCCAATACAGTACAGTATTGCTAAAAGTACATTATTACAAATCAAAGTTGAAGCTCCACCTGCTGCCGATTTCGATTTGCGCGCCTATCAATCGTTGAACTCTTGACTGTCGCAGTCTATTTTTCCGACACGCTGTTCACTTACGTTTCAGTCGTTTAATCGATTTTCATCGACAGCGGAGATTTCAATAACCCGATAACCGTAGGGAGTATGACGGCGAAAATATTACTACTTCTGTCATTTTCTTCTGTCGAACATGGAGATTCTCACTTATTAGTTCGGCGTGTTTTTTCGTCACATCGTGTCACGGCGAAATCTTAGATCAACGTCACAAAAAAAAAAAAAAATGATGCAGGTGTCACCAACACACATCGTGTGTCACACCGCCACTTTTTCCATAAAATTCAAAAACTAGCCTACCGGTACTCGATGTATTCGTTATTTACGCGAGCCCTATCTAGTTTCGATGTACGCGGCTAATCTTTTTATTATTTTCTTTTGTTTTCTGCCCTGGAAATAACCATCCGAGAATTCTATTGACGCTAATTAATTTTTAAACACCCATTCTTCAATTTGAGTAAATGGAAATTCTATGCACGAGATGTTTTTTTTATTTGCTATTATTATTTGCATTACCGGTATTTTTTTTTTTTTTTTTTTGTACGTCTTAAATTATTTTCTCAAGTTATTTTTTTAAGGGAATCCTCGCGCAAGTTCAGGGTTTATACTGTTCAGTTAAGTTTCTGCCTTAATAGACAAATTCCTCGTTTTAGCTAACGAGTTAAATCGCTTACAAAGCCAGCTTTTCAAATACCTCTTAGTTAGGTGCGCTTAATCTGCTTTTACCCGAAAGATTTGCTTAAACGAAAATGAAGAGAGCGATAAACGAATATTAAGCGAACGAAAAGTGTGGTGTGGGTGGTGTTTAGATACGTTGTGGCCGAACGCAATCCCTAACGATTTGAGATTGAAGGAGTTTGGGGAAGCGGGTATTTGGGTATACGATGGGGTATTTTTGATGGCTTATATGACTTATAAAATGTATCTCCGGTGAGCTAAGTTGATAGGCCGACTCATTCTCATTGTCCATCGGTCTTCATCCTATTCTTAGTCCATAGCGTCGGCAGATCGTTTATGGGAGATTTCCGGTGCTGTTTGGCGCTCACTCTTTCGGCTCATGCTCCTCCTGTTCATCCTCATCAATGATGAGCTATTTGCTCTACTTCCATCTCCGCTCGTTAAAACTGACCGTTCTACACGTGGCGTTAAGAAATACGTGCTCGGGTGTGTATATTTCCGAGTTTATAACGCAGCTACAGCCGTATAGAATTCGGGCCAGCGCTTAAAATCCTATAGTCTATGTAATAACAATAAAGTTAAACCGCCGCATTTCAAGCGCTCTCTACCGCTGTAAATAAGCCGGTCAATACGGTCAGTTGGCGCCGTTACGCGATCAAATTTTGCGCTTGGCACATAAAAAAAAAAAAAAATCGCGTCGGCTCCAGCGAACATTGCGCCAATCGAAATGCATTAATAATGTAGATTCGACAGACATTTCACTTAGGACGGCCAATATAAAAATAGTTAGCGCAACACGCTTTCGCACTTCATTCGTTAGGCCATATTATCCGCTCTTTTTACTCGAAAACGGACATAATGCTAGCGCTCACGTGATCAACGGCGGCCTCAGCTTTATAAAGCCCGAGTTATAGTTTTATTTCATTAATTTTATGTATCTAGTATAAATATTCTCCTATTAATATTTTTATTAAGCTTTATAATCGAATATCCAATGTCCGACACAACATAGTAAAGTATTTCAAGGCAGTTTGCTCTTGTTTTTATAGCTCTAGTTATTTCACTTGCTCACTCAAATAGGGTTAAATCCAAACGATGGAATTAGTCTGGAATTTTTATGACTTTTTTTTTTTTTAGCAACAGGTCTGTCTTAAAAATTTCATAAACTATAATTTATTAATTCCGATATTTATTATACCACCAAGGCTGGTTATGCCATTACTTTTTAAATTTACCAATTGCAGTAGGTCTACATGTAGGCTATTGATAATATTTTTACTAGTTTAGCCTACTTTAATAAATATTATGTTCGGCAGCTGTTATACTTCCTCCAGTGTGTGTACGGCCTTACATTTGATTTTATCGCTTTCACTAATCTATTAGAATGAGACTCTTTTATGCTGTAAACAAACTAATAACTCGTTTTAACCAACACCTGACACCATCTCGATTATCGAAGACAAATTGCTTTATCAAATTATTTTCGCCTCATTTTTTTTTTTTTTTTTTGGAATAAATTACAGTACATGTACTATAACATGTAATAACCAGTTAACTACGTTGCTAATTAGCTAATATTTTATAGAGTCAACTTAAAATTTGTGTACTAAATTTTTCATTTTTATGTGTTTAGGGAGGCGAGCGTTCGGTGTGGGAGTACCAAAGCATCACACTTCAACGAGTGCCCGGATACGGATTCGGGATAGCCGTGAGCGGAGGAAGGGATAATCCGCACTTCAGCAATGGGGATGTAGCCATCGCCATTTCAGATGTCTTAAAAGCTGGTCCGGCCGAAGGCAAACTACAGTAAGTTGACGTTTTTTCTTGCTCTCATAAGGACTTAGATTATCAGTACATGTATTAGGAAAATACAGTATAGTCACCGAAAATCAATGTTTAAAGAACTTAAGTTCCACTCTTCCTCCAAAAAAAAAAATCATTTACAAGTTTTACTTAATTGTTATACTCGCAGCCTACATGTCCAATATCAATAACAGGAAGTTAGCTAGTCGTGCGTTTATGGTGATGGCTATTGGCTAGTGGTTACGAGCCAAGTGTAAACATTGTATACTCAGTATACTTCCCTAGTGTTTTTGCTCTTTTGCTACGAGTATGTTTACTTGTTTTTACCACTAATTATTAGTAATGAGTTGGGCTTAATGGATTAACTTAGAAAGTGGAAAAAATTTTCTATTACAGTATGTATTTATCACATAGTTGTACACAGTAAATACTCGGTTATAGATACACTTAAAAATCAAATTTGAATTAAACAATCAAAAAAAATTTTAAATGTAACATCTTTATGTTATTACATGCAGTCAGTAATACTAATCGCATTCATTTCCAGTGAAGATAAGAACGAATTGAGATTTGGTAGAAATCAATTACATATAATAGCGTCTTGATTTAACTTCAGATAAAAACTCATCGCGACAGTAAAAAAAAAAAATTAATTGGATGTTATTAAATGTGCGATAATGATAAACGTGTCAACAATTTATTTTTTTTTCATCCGTCAACAAGTTTTTGTGAGGCGACGTTTAATTATTTCTTAATTAAAATTTGAGACTTACGAATAGAAATACGAGCCAAGGTGTAAAACTAAACACCAATCACTTTGCCAATTAATTAATTTCACATCAAACACAGCAGTGTTTTTAGGCCTAAAGAAGAAGAAAAAAATGTTTTAAAACACCGTATCATTACAACGAATGACTTCAGACTGTATTTATTGATTTCTAAAGTAAACCGAATTAAAAGCATGAGCTAAAATGTTCATATTAATTCCTTAATAAATTGATAATATGCAAATAGGAAATGAATGAATAAGTTGCCATTTTTCTCTTTTGCAACCTTATTACAATCTACGCACATTATATTTATTTTAGCTTTATTCAACTAAACCGATTTGTGATTTGATATACCCGTTCTGTAAGCCTATGCGTAAAAATAAAACTCAATAATGCCAGACAATGCTAACATTTTTCATATTATGGAAACTGAAAATTTTCTCAAACCAAAATAATGTAACTTATCTAATTTACAATTAAGGTGAATAGTTAATATTCAATAACGTTGCATTATTATATTTTTTCGTCAAAATCACATACCGTTATTACTGTATTTTTTCTATTTTGCTGCAGCGAAGTTGTAGCATGACACAATATCTTTATTAAAAATTGCCAAGCAAATAACGGGTACCGATTGAAAGTCGGTCGCATAATTCGCTCGTGACGCAACTCTGCACTCAATTAAGTTAATAGTATGTAAAAGAGTGTAATTAAAAAAAATGCCAAAACGTTTGTCTTAATTAAATTTCAAAAAAAAAAAAATAAATGAAAATGAAAAGCTAGGCGTACTATTTGATAGTCGAGCGGTAAAAAGTGAAATTTATTTCATTTCTTTTGACATCACTCTGGATGTGTCGTTTATACGCGCACGCACCTTAATTAATTTGTCAAAATAGTGTTGATGCGATCCTTAAATTGGGGTAAGGATGTAGTGGGAGGAATTTGAGTGGGCTAGGGGGAAATGTTTCATAGTTCTCGGAATAAATTCATCATCGCTTCCTCGAGTTGTACGGGGACGGAAGG
This sequence comes from Polydesmus complanatus, assembly GCA_034692225.1. Taxonomy (NCBI): domain Eukaryota; kingdom Metazoa; phylum Arthropoda; class Diplopoda; order Polydesmida; family Polydesmidae; genus Polydesmus; species Polydesmus complanatus. Next base: position 64,043 of record JAQGAZ010000136.1, read on the forward strand.
TGATGGAGCACCGCCGCCTGCACCGATATTACATTCGCCGCAACGCACCGTAGCTCTGGCATACACCCAAACGCACGTGCACCTTACGTGTAAATGCGCGGGGGGGTGAATGAAGGAGGAGAGAGCATTTCATCATCATGTTTTATAGATACAGTTTTGGGTGAAGAGAGGAGAGTGGTGGTGGTGGTGGAATGGAGGTTGTGAGTGCAATTTCTTTTATTTTTTTTATCGATACTCTTCTGCTTTCCAATCCCCTCCTGGCCCTCTCTCAACTCACTCGCCTCACCCTTCCCATCTTCAATATTTTCCCACTCGAATTTCAGCATCATTAATTTAAGCTTTCAACACCTTCTCATGAAGATGAATGCCAAGAACAAGGAAGTAGAAAAAAGAAAAAAAAATTCGGCTTGTGGATAGAGTGTGGGAGAAAAAATAAAATAACGAGTGAGAGAACGCGGGTGCATTTTTGATAAAAGCACTCTGAGAAATCTATTGGAAAGTGTATAATATTTGTTGCTATGGAAGTTCTCAGGTACCTTTCCTTTCGTTAGGTATCATTCCTCCTCATTTCGGTGTTAAAAACACTTATCTTTGAGAAATCTTCCGAGCGTCTTCTTTCATTTGTAAAATTGAAGGGTGCAACGTTTCGGGGGAATGACATACATGATTCACTTTGATATCTCGCTTCAGTTTTCTCTAATCGACCCCCCCCCCCCCCTTCCTATAAGTATAAGCTTACAGCAATCATTAATTTTTAAGTTGTCTAAAATCATTTTTCTTAAAATTTTCGTTTCATAGTTTAACGCGCAAAGTGAATTTAAAAGATTTTTGAAAATAGCACATTTTTTAACATCAAAACGCTAGTTTTTATTTTCCGCTGTAACATTGTTATACTGGATGTCTTACGAAACAAAGTCGATTTTTGTTGTTTGTTTACGTTATTGCCGATTTGTTTTTTCTTTGATGATTCCCATAAACTTTGATGCTCCCTCATCGATTCTCATGCGGTTGTCACTATTATTCATAGACAGCTTTCTAAGGGCCCTAGGGGCATTTTTCTTGGGACCATGGTAACGCCAACGTGCACTGGGAGACCTAAGCCTAACTCTATGGCCAATAACAAACTGCAATTATTCCGAGTTGGCGCGTTTTATATCCCAGAAACGGCTTAACCTAGCACTATGAAATTGAGGCCGTATGTGATTCCTATGCGTATACGCATTCGGGTATATACGAGCGCTAGTCGGGAAGGAGAACAGGGCTCGCCGATTAACAAATCCGTGTTCAAAATCAAGCTAAGCCTCCCAAGCTGTGCTCGCGAACTTGTAAAAATCTTGTAAATTCTACCAAAAGCAAAACTCCTCCTCCCCCAAAAAAATACTTTTCAATAAAATTACAAACGCAGAGTTTTGAAATAACGTTAGACTTGAGTAGAGCACCGCGTATCCGGACGCGTTCTAAAGAAATTTAAAAAACATGAAAGAAAATGGCACTATAATCGTCATGCAATGTTTTTAACATTGTGTCATATTTTGTTCTATTCATGTTCTACTTATTACAATATTTTTCATTTAAATTTCTATAAATTCATGCAAAAAATGAGTGTTCTCTTAATGAGATTCGATTACAGTATCTGAATTTTTGCTTATGCGGACACCCCTGTCATCGATTGGTCCGGATAAGCGATGCTCTACTGTAATTATAATGAAAACTCAATTTTTTTTTTTTTTTTTTTTACATTGACATTGACAGTCATGTTCATATTTATAAAATATTTTGGTTCAAAAAAAAAAATCAAAGAATTACTTATAAGACCATATTTTGTATTCACTTTTTAACCTCTCAAATCGTCTAACAAGAGGTATAAATAAGATGAAGAACATTAAACAACAATAAATGATTATGTTGCAGATAACATTTCGAAATAATTAAAAGCAATTGCTCTTTTAGTTGTCAGTAGCGTGAATCGTGATTTAATTCCGCACTCAAAACCAACACTTCACTAAAATTATGATACAAAAGTTTTAATTGATGGTATAGCCAACTAATAAAGATACTAGGTAAATAAAATCGTTCATTTTGAACTTAACGTTCTGAGAGCTCGCATGTAAGATTTGAATTATAATCAGCTTTGCTAATTACCATTTACTATACAGAATATACAAATAAAGATTTTATAGCATGAACTTTCATTATTTCACGTGACACCGCACGTGCGTGTTTCAAGCACGAGCAAAAATTAGTCTCTACATTTCGTTGCTAAGTAATTAACGTAATTAAATTTAATATATCCGAATCTTATATTTCGTGTTCGACGTATAATTTATGCTCGACGTAATTTTCATTCTCTCACCCGGCGTTAAAAGTTGTACTAAACATACAGGGTGTTTCACTGTCGTTAGTTTAGTTTTTATCACTCACCAAGTATTTATCATATCATTTTCGAGATAAAATTTTGGAATTAATGTTTTGCTATATAAAAATTGGTAACTAAATTGCCTGCATCTGTTGTGTGTTAATACGAGTTTCAACTTCTCGTTGTTGTGATTACTGTAAAACATAGTATAATCAAGACACGTTATAATCATAATGGACGTCGATTTTTTTTTTTTGGTTGTTAGGTTGTAAAATTGTCGTAAAATTTAACTTTTACTCTCTCATAACGCGCGTGTGCTAAGATTTGGTAAAACTTCGCAAACTTTTCCGACAAAAGTCCCAAATCCGAAAGAAAATCTCCGCAAATAAGAAACAAGAGCTGACGACGAGCGCAGATGCGAGTGACAAAATTATGGAGCAAATTCACCATCTTAAACATCACCTCTTTCTTTAGTTTTATGTGGCTCTGTTGGCCATTTCCAATATACCACACGCAATATACGTGTGCTCGTATATCATCGGGACGCCACTATTACGTTCGGCGCACGTACACGCACTCGACAAATGACCGTATATACTAGGAACAACACTTGTCCGAGCTTACCTTGCCAAGTGAAATAAAAAGGAGAGACAAAAAAAAAAAAACTAATGTGTGGCACTTTGAATTTTGCAGGATCAATGACCGAGTCGTTACTGCCAATGGAATTTCCTTGGAGAATGTGGATTATTCCACAGCCGTTCAGGTTTTAAGAGACAGCGGATCAGCCGTCAATTTAGTAAGTACAGTGTATACCTAGATTTTAATTTATTTCCATATCTATACATGTGCTTGAGAAAATACGATCATGTACTCAAACTACATCCAGAAAATTTCAAAATTGAATTAAAGAACAGCTTTTTTGATGTTTAATTCTATAGCGAGTGATTCTATTAATTGGATGTTAACTTAATAATATTAAAAAAAAAAAAAAAAATCTAGGAAAAAATAAATATTTACGATGTAAATGGAAGTGCGTAACATTCCAATGGAAACGACCACAAAAGCTAATTTAAAGCTTCTTCGCATAGCATCCTCAACATGCCTTCATTTGCATGCGCTTCCTTACTTTAATTAGGCTACATGAATTGATTCTAATTAAGCTGATATCACGAAAATCGAAATTAATTAACCAAAATATTTCTAGCCCAAATGAAATATTGAAAATAATGTGGCCTACACCGAAAGATTTATAGGCATTAATTATATATTTTCTGGCAACTCAAAATTTTTTTTATACACGTAGCCGTAAACTTATTTATTATAAGTTACTTAACTTTAATAATAATTTACTTAACCTAATTTTTCAAGAATTATTAATTTTTTTCTGATCGTGATAGTGATAGTAATTTATTGCTACGAAGCCCAACTAACTAATTTATTTTATTCATTTAATATCATTTTTTTAAAACATAATTAGTGTATGTAGTACGTAATAATAAGAATAAGAATAAAAATAACTAATAATTAAACCCAAACTAATTTTAAAAATTATAACGCGATCACTTTGATCCTTCAGTTTTTTTAATAATAATTTTAAATTTTAACTAGAAGAAAGCCATTAATTTTAAATACATGTAATTAAAAGTTTCACGTACTAAAAATTTTTTTTTTTTTTTTTGGTTTTTAAAATTTATAAAGTAAACAAATTTGAAAATTATTCGGTCGAATATTAAAGTGTCTTGGTTTAAATAAAAAGTGCATGTAATTACATGAACTCTCCCCTATGACATTGACAATAAATGAGGAATATTTTTCCTATAATTTATTAATTCTAAATATTTAATAATGTCACTTGCAGTTTTGGTTATCTATTTTCTCATTCACTAAATAAGATGAAGAAAAAATTCCATGTTATAATAATTACAAGTATTACGATATACTGTGTCTAATTTTAATCGAGCGATCGAAATAGGCAGACCTGTACGATGTATCGTATCTGTATCGCATAATTATGTAAAAAAAAAATAATAATAATAAAAAAAATTAAAACGTTTAAATTATCTGCGCAGGTAATCAAACGGAAAGTCGTGGTTCCTGGATCGACTCCTGAGCCTCAAATATTGAAAGCCACTCTCACGAGGAATAAAAAGAAAGATGGTATTAAACGATAATATTTTTCCTTATTCCGCTGCTCAACATTGATCAACATCATCATTTTTTTTTTTTTTTTTATCTTTTTTCCCCCCTCTTTTTCTTATCTAGATTTTGGTATTCAGTTGGGTTGCCGCATCTATATCAAAGAAATAACTAATAAAAGCGTGGTGGAAAAAGAAGCTGGCATTCACGAAGGAGACATCCTCGCCAAAGTAAGTGCACTACATTTTCAATATCTTAACTCGACTCAATATACATAGTCAACGAAAGGGGGGCTCCTCCGTATAACGGAAATACCGCAAACTTTTCTCTTCAAAATATCAATATTTATAAGTTGGAACTACTGTATGGTAAAAAAAAAAAGTGGCGCAGAAAAAAAGCCCCACCGTAATTCCATTTCTCCACAAAAATGACCTCATAGCGGATTACAACTTACAAAAATCTTGTTATTGTTGTGCATATTATTATATCCTCAAGATGTTATAAAAGTTTTTATAAAGTAAAAAGAATAAAAGTTTAGACATCATTGTTATATTCAACATTTTTTAAGAGGGGGGAGGAGGCGGACGGAAGGAATAAATAAGGCGCATCTACACGTACTAGTTACTCGTTCGAGTAATGCAGCAGAGGAAAAATAAACTCTGTAAAAATAGAAATTATTTTTTTTGCATTTATTGAAGACTGGTACCACTTTTGAACAATAAGCGAAAAACATCCCAATAAATTCGGTAAAAATAATCTTCAATCAATTCTGAATTTTAATGAAGGGGGGAAAAAACTGAATTATGGGGATAATTTTTTAAAGTTTCTTAGAATTTACTTCGTTTATTCGAGAAATTCATTTGATTAATTCATTTTCAACACGAAATTTCATTTCAGCGCAAATTAAGAGTTTGACAATTTCAAACTAATTTCGAAATTACACTGATGAGTCACACCTTACATTACTTTACGTAATATGCCGGAAAATGATTAAATTCTTAAAACTCAAAACCTATTAGGCTATTACATGTACGTGTACATTTTTTCCAAAGCGAATCGTGCTGACTTGTAGACCGAGTAGCTGACACGTGTAAATCCGTCCGAAGCCCCGAGCAAAGTTCAAGTTTCGTCATAAGATACGAACGCTTCAATCTTCTCGGTTTTGTTTCAAACTCAACTTGAGCATGCAAACACACTTATGCATCCATTTTCTATTCAAACAAATGCCGTAGAAGAAAACGAAAAAGAAAATGGGGTGGGAGGGGGGAGGGAGGAGGAAAAAAAAAGTAAAACGAAAATGCATGTAAAAGGAAATAAAATGCTGGAGAGGAATTAAGTTGACTGAAAATAAAAATCTAACTAGAAAAGCGGCTTCTTTCTGTCTCTTTGTCGTACAATGTCGACTACGCGCTCAGCAATGTACAAAACTTTTTCTTTGTTAAATCTTTTATAACGTATGCGTGCTCTGCACTCGCTCTCTTTCTCTCTCTCTACCGGTGAAATGATGACAACACACAATGTCCAAATTTATTGCGAAGAATATTAGCCATCCCCTCTCCACCCCCTTGAAATTCCCAGTCGCTAAGGGTCGTGTTACGCTTTCAAAATGCAAAACGTATAACACACCGGAAAACAATAACAAAAACTTATGTTCAAACTAGATTAAGTTGCGCAAAAATATCTTTTGAAAACAAATTTTTGCCACATTTTTATAACCACACGACTTCAGAAAAATAATTCCAAAAGCATTTTTTTAAAATAATAATAATAAAAAAAAAGATAGCACTCGTATATCATCTTTTTGCTCCGCTCTTAGTTAGCAATAACTTTGTTTAAAAGAATAGCCGGAAATGTTTAAAAATTTTCAAACAAGCAAACAAACAAAAAAATCTTATTTGTTTATCGCGTGATATTTAAAAACATAAAATTTTACAGTATAAAAATAAGTAGTTTGTAACAATAATTCATTTGTCGTAGTAGACGTATAATTATTTATTATAACCTCATTTTATTCTTTATCTCTTTTATTTATTTATTTATACCGGGTGTTTCAATAAAAGACGCGATTTCTTCATAATCGCAACAATTTACAATTATTTACGGAAGTTTTTATTTTACGCTCCATAGTTTGAAAATTAAATGGACCGTTTGATTTTACAGAAAGTTTATGTCTAATTTTAATGTTTTTATGATCACAAAAAAAGTGTTTATAATTGCAGCAAAAATTAAAAAATATTATTTTATTAATGAAGCTTTTTTTTTTTTTTATAAAATAAAATAATATTATGGTCTTTTATAATAAAATAAAAATTTCGTCGCTATATAATAAAATTTCTAAACCCCTTATTGCAACACCCTGTATCTATTTACCAAAATAAGCCCTTATAAAATTAATAGCTTAAAAACACTTTTTTTTATTTGAGAATTTATTTAAGAAAAAAAGGTTTTTAATATTTAAACTCTAACAATAAATACCGACAGTATTAGTTTTCGATTTATGTACTTAAGTACCGGCACCTTAAATTGTATTTTCGTTACAGTGTCTTTCCAATAACTTCTATGCCAAAATCACTATAATTTTGTTAAATCAAATACAGTAAACCATTCTTGAAAAATTTTATTCATTTCTTTTTATCTCTTCAACTGCTTTTTGGCCATCGACTATACCACTAACCCTGAACGATACAGTATAATATAGCATAAAATAAATACAAAAAAAAAAAAAAAAACAGCACATACACACATACGTGAGCTTTGATCTTTACCGAATCTGTATCGGAAACAATTTTGTTGGCGGCCAACACAACATTTTGTTTGAAATTGAAAACACGAGATTTGGATGATAATGTGTTTTTGTGGATAGAGCCGTATGGTAAAATAATAAAAGCGGGGTTTTCTGGTCAGTGAAATGGGAGGTTGGGGAGCAAGTGAAAGTGGGCAACCCGCAGATCACGTTGCCATCCAACTTTTTTTTTTCGCTCAAATTTACCAAAATGCTCTCACTTAATGTGCGATAACTCTTTTTTCAAATTCCTCGATTCCAATTTTCTAAGAGATTGGAATTTCGAATAAAATAGTCGTTATTGTCGTGTTCAGACACGTATTTTTGTTCCCTAGTGTAGACGAGTCTTAACAAAATGATTATAAAGTCGCCCTCGTTTATTACTTGTCGAGCTCGTCTACAAAAGAAAAAAAATATACGATATATAAGCATTTTTTTTTATTACGTTGATAAAAACACCGAATAAACAATCCCACCGCTTTGTATTATTTTTCCTTCTCCAAAGTCTTAAATATTAGAAAATAAAAAATATACCGTAATGAAATATTTGTATAAAAGAAAACACTGTTTGAGGCGTTGTAAATCAAACTATTATTTCGGAATAGTGGTATTGATCAAAAACAATGATAGTGGCCATGACTCGTTTTTCAGCTGTTTAATCAAAACAAGTGCCGAAGTAATAATTGCTTTTTAGGTTACGATTTAATTTTTTTCTTCTTAAATTAAAACCATGTTATAAACTCCTCCACACACTTTGCCCGCCAACGCTAATTTTTTTTTTCTTTAACATTTGTTTATTTTTTTAAAATTTCTTTTACAAAACAATTTTTTTTAAAGAAAGTTCTATTAAAATCGCTTTTGATTGTTCGAAAATTTTTATTTAATTTTGGGGGGAAAAGGATCTTGGTACACTATTCAAAGCAATGAATTTGGTAAACCGTGTAATCGCCATTGACCCATGCCAAGCATGTATCAGTTACTTTTTTAGATATTTTTTTTTTAAAAAAGCAAAAAATATTGTAATACTGTAACAAAAAAAGGTTGATTCTATACTATTAACAATCTTGCTATTAATACGAATGCGCAGTAAAAGAACATACTGTAGTGAAAGGGTTCCGAGTTGTAAAATTAATTAAAATGTGTGCATTTTATTTTTTAAAAATTTTAAATGCAGTATATGTACCGGTACATGCAGTAAAATTATACTGCAGTCAAGTTTCAGTATAATATTATAATAAAAATATATGGGAAAAGGCATATTTTTTCTTGATACAAAACAAAATACAATGCATTATCAAAAATGTTTTTTTCAAAAAAAAAAATAATAATAATACTGTAATGATATTCCATAAAGCACAAACCTCTCCCTAAAAAAATTCTTAACAAATACAATACTGTACATGTACTTTCAAAATGACAACTGAAAGCCTTGAAAGTTGAACTTCAGGAAATAATCAAGAATTCTGACATACCGGTACTTTAAAATTAACCATACAAACGTCATCCAAAAAAAAAAAAAAAAATTTTAATTTAGAAAATTTATTTTCGAGATTTCCGTTATTTTTAATCATATTTTTCATAGCTTACCAAAAATTACATGTGCAGTTTTTCGCTCAGAATTATTTTATTTTCATATTAATTGTCACCTTTAAGTTAAAACCCCGCTCAAAATATTTCGTATATTTTCTCATTTTGGTGTAAAAAAAAAAACGAGTAATTTAAATTTCGAGTAATTAAAGCGAATCTAATCGATTTTTAATTATAAACCTTAGTTGTTTTCATTTAAAATTTAAAAGAAAAAAAAAAGTTAAGACGTATAAACGGATGAGCTGTTTGATATACTGTGTAAACTACCATTAGGAATTTCTTTCTTCGGAGACAAAAAATTAATTATTTTCCTTGAAGCGGAAAGTAAAAGCGATGGAGAAGATTATAATGAGGGTGTCATCAATCTAAGTTTGAAAGTTGTACGCTTGAGTTGGAATAAAACTGCGTTGAGCCGAACTGAAGTTTGCCAATTAAAAACCTCAACACAAGCCGTCCGAGAGACGCTTCTCGGCTAGGGGTTTAGGTATCTCTCCAACTATCTTTTGACGGCCAAAGAATTAATTACATTAACAACGCATGCACTCTCGATATTGTTACCGCACCGGTACTGACAATTTCATTTGAGCAATCGAAAGTCAAAAGTAGGAGATGGGAGGGAGGGAAAAGGTGACCTGGCAATTTACATCTTTATTTTCCGTTCTATCAAAGTCGAACAGCTGAAATGGAGAGTTACGATGACCCTCAACTCGAGGTTGCTTATTTATTCGTCCGCCGAGAATTTGAATGAGAGAACGTGACCGTTCGTTCACGATACCGATTTGGTTTTAATTACTCTGAATACCTCCGTACCATGGAACTATTCGGAGTGATATGCATATAGGCCTACAGTACTGTATTACTAGAGGGCACTCTTTTGCCCAAAATAAAAAGGAAAGTTTCACATTACATTACCTACAGTATTTAATTTGTATGATAAATAATTATTAAGGAGCAGAACAATAATTTTCGATGGAATTCAAAATTTACAATCCGTTATTTTGTACTTCTCCATTTTTATTTAAAATTAAATACTGTACATGTCTATTGAGTTTTTTCCACTATAAATTATTGTTGTTTATTAACAATTTAAAAACCTAAATTTGATCTCGTATTTAATGTCTTGCTTCATAAAGCAATTTTAAAAAATATTTCCATTCCGCTTTATGGAGGTAGAATGTGCGAGGTGATAAATTCTGTCTTAAAATAAAATCCTAAAGCGATTTTAGGGAGTTCAAGACACTCATATTACTATATAAGCGTTAATTTTCAACCCCCACAAAAAAATGTGAGCAATTAATATTTTTAGAATGACTTAATTAAAACGGATTTATCGGCGCAAATTATTTATTTAACGAGTTTGAAAAATTCTTTTTCTTCCAAAATAGATAAACAACGTGCCAACTGATAGTATGACCTTAAAAGAGGCTAAGAAACTCTTGGACAACTGTAAAGACAAGTTACAACTGGTTCTACGCCGAGAGGTGTCCCGAACAAATAATACTACACCAGTCACAAATGGGAATGCCCTGAATTCAGTGGATCCCAGGAGAATATCAACTCAACTCTATGATACCGCATTAAATGGTAACAATGGTATTTCTCCAACCTCTTCTAATTTAACTCGAACAACTTCTTTCGCCTTTCCAGACCGTCAGTATCCCAATCAGAATCTTTATGTTCAACCTCCTACAAGGAACGATTTGTACCGCCAAATAAACGAGCAGGCAGAAGATAAAAACAATCTCACCAGGTAAAACGCAAACGATCCTCACTACGAAACTAAATTTAATACTTATTAAACATTTAGAATGAGCGGTAGAAGCCGTGGACCAATTTTAGACATATCACTGAGTCAGCTGGATCAACCGGCTACTCCGCTTTTACATGGTCATGCGCACAGTAGAGTACCTATCGGTTCCGAGGAGGAAGAACCACCCCCACGCCCTCCTCCACCGGTTTTGGAAGGTAATTATCCAGCTTAAATTATGCTATATATTTTTTAAATAAAATTATATTTTTAGAAAATAACCATAGGCCAGAGAGTCCTTCGAGACTTCACAATGGTAAGCAAGAATAGAACCCTTGAATTTCATGATTGTTATTACATTAATAATTTTCATTTTTTGAAAGATTTTTATGGAACTAGACGTGAAATGTTTGATGATGATCCTTTATTAAGAAGAAATAAAAGTGGTTTTCTGTGAGTTCTTTGATAAAAACAATTTTGAATCTATTTAAAACTATTTTGATAATGATTTTAGACCTGATCCTCGGTTCGTATCATTCCAAAAGGAAGGAAATGTAGGTATTCGACTGACGGGTGGGAATGAGACAGGAATATTCATAACTGCTGTTCAACCCGGCAGCGCCGCCTCACTCCAAGGATTGCAACCCGGCGACAAAATTCTAAAAGTACAGTAGAATAATAAAAAAAAAATCTTGGAATGCATTTTAACCATAAATTCATTGTTTCTTGTTCGGTTGCAGGTGAATGACAAAGAGATGAAATCCGTGACGAGAGAAGAAGCCTTTACATATCTTCAGAGAATTACTGATCGTATTGATCTTATTGTGCAATACAGAAGAGATGAATATGATTCAATTGTAGCTAGCCAGAGAGGAGATTCGTTTTATGTTAGGTAGGAGGAGCGAAATCTCTTTAAAAAAAATCTTAAACGAAGCTAATTATTGCCATTTTTGTAATTGCAGGGCTCACTTTTGTCACGATCATCCAGTCAAGAGCGAAATGAGTTTTCGTAGCGGAGATGTGTTCCACGTTATTGACACACTATACGGAGGAGTGATTGGCACCTGGCAAGCATTTAGGATCGGAATCAACAACCAGGAAACTCAGAAAGGAACAATTCCAAATCAAGCCAGGTAAATTTAATGCGTAAACGCCTTTCTATAATTTGTTTTAATTGGAATGAATGCAGAGCGGAAGAACTGGCCACTCAACAATTCAACAACGCTAAAAAGGAGTCTGTAGTGGAGAGCAGTCGAGGAAGTTTCTTTAAACGGCGAAGTGCCAAACGATCAAAATCTCTAAGCAAAGAACATTGGGATGACGTCGTCTTCTGTAATTATTTTGGGGAAAAAAATTAATAATGTTTTTATTAAAATGATTTGTTTTATAGCTGATGGCGCGTCGAAGTTTCCAGCATATGAAAGGGTCACAATAAAACATCGTAAGAAAAGCTGAATAATGTTGATACATTTTCATAAATAACTGACAAACTTGTTTTAGCTGGATTTACCAGACCTATAATTCTGCATGGTCCGTTGGCTGATGTAGTACGAGATCGATTGGTTCGTGAGTCGCCAGATAAATTCGCATCTCCACGTACGGAAGAGTTTGACAAAAATATGAAATGAATACAAAAATAAACTTCCTCTCTTGTTATTTCAGAAGTACAAAATCAGCTGAATGACATATCAAAAACTCAAAAAACGTCGGGAATTGTCAGATTAAGTGCAATTAAAGAAATAATCGAGCGGGTAAAACCTTTTTAAAGAATCCTATTAATTTTTTTTAAAACTTTTTAATTTTCTCGTAATAGGGTAAACACGCAATTCTTGACATAGCTCCGAACACCGTCGATCGATTAAATTACGCTCAATTTTACCCTATCGTTATATTTATGAAAGCGGAAAATAAACACGTGATCAAAGAATTGAGACGAAAAGTGGCAAAAACGAGTCACAAAAGTTCGAAAAAACTTTACGATCAGTCGGTTAAGTTGGAGAAAATGTGGTCTCACATTTACACAGGTTGGTTTTCCTCAAGCTTTACTCACTCTTCAAAGAATTAAAAATATTGACTCACATTTTTAATTTATAGCTACCATCACGTTGACCAACACAGATGCTTATTTTCGAAAAATCAAGGAAATAATTGAAAAACAACAACAGCAACCAATTTGGATGTCTGAAGCCAAGGTTCGGATTCTAATTGAACTTTAATAAAAGAAATTGGCTAAATATAAAATTGTTTTCAGCCGGATGAGCCAATCACCGACGACTTCTTATTCCCGATGACGTCTCGATTAAGTTATGCATCGTCTCCAGAGAGTGATTTAGATTTGACAACTGATATGCACCCGAGAACTACGAACAATCATTCGCCATTAGGGGATCGCCGAATGGTGAAAGCCTCATCGGACCCGAGCATTGCCACTCAAGAAGACACCGCTTCGGGTCTACCCGGGTATCACGGTCCACCACCTTACAGCGCAGCTAATTACAGACAAGTAATAATCCAAAAATGAATATTTTAAAAAAAAAAAGGAATTTTGAACCTATAGTGTTTTGACATTTATCTTATTTCACAGGATTTTGAAAGCCGGCCTTATCCTGATTATATCTCGGACTCATCCAAACGACGATTTAACGAAGATAATCGTTATTATTCTCAAGCCAATGGGAACTCTGAAGAGCCGAGGAATGACTATTACGGGTCTCAAGGACGACCCAGCATGGAACCTTACAATTCTTTAACTCATAGCGAACGATTTGGCTCCAGAATTAACGGTGAAGCCGGTACGCATTGAACGATTTTATTTTTAACTTCCTACGATATTATAATCTTATGCTCGTTTCATTCTGCATAGAACCATATATTAATGGCAAACCGCGCATGTCAGCTGAACCTGAATCTCCTCCCAAAATTGATCGAGCTAGTAAACCGGCTCGGTTAAGATCGGCTCAAGAAAGGCTATTTGGTAAATATATTATTCGCAATTTTGAAAATGTTTAAAGCTTGATATTCGTTCGAGAAATGCCCATATTCGCTTTCGTCTGTATTACCGGTAATTTTTAAACCGATACTCCCCCTAAAATCATAAATGAAATGCGAAGCATAAATCAAAACAAAACCAAATATTACCTTTCACGAAATGTTTATATTAATTTCTCAAGCGCACTAAAAGCTTCGTCTAATATCAAATTTTTAGAAAACTACGTCTAATTTCAGTGAATGTTGCAGGGCTGGAAAATGGTGAAAGCAATGTAAATGGAGTTACCCCGAATTATATCAATACAAAATCCAACACAGTCGACCGTTCGAATGATCGCCACGTGAGAATCATCTTTTTCTTTCATTTTTTTGAATAATGGTCACAAATTTATATATTTTTTTTTTTGTATTATTATAGGCTGGTTATGAAAGCTCTTCATATGGGAGTGACTCCCATTTAAAATACCCAGTATCTCCCAACGAAGGTAGAGATCGGTATAGTCAGCAGATGGCAGCTAATCGTTCTGCTCACGACCCTTATCGGTTCACTAGATCAACAGCTCAACCCATTAGAGGGCAAAATATCAATGAAGTGCAACGTGCCAACAACAAAGTACTAGAAATATCTCCTGCCAAATCGAGGTATTTGAATAAAGTTTAATATTAAAGTTTTATTTTTTACAATTACAAAATATTATTTTTTTAAATTCAGAACTTTAGATTACCAACCTGTCCCACCAGCAAAAAATCAGAACTATAAACCTGTTCCACCTCCTAAACCGAAAAACTATCGCCCTCCCATGAACTCTGATAACTACTGGACACTTCGAGGCGGTGACAATCCCGAAGAAATGCGCAAAATGGACGGTTCATTGGGCCGCAAATCCGAATCGGCGGATTATCGGATGCAACCTCCACCCCCGCCCGTGTACACGGTTAAATCTTATTCTATCATGGATCCCCCCGGAGCTCCGTCTTCCACCATCACCGAACAGAGTGTCAACTCGAAAAGCCGGTACGACGACGACAGCGGAGGCTTTGACTCGGGTCAAGGCAGCAGTTTAGATCGGAACTACGATTCTCGACCTTATACAAAACCCACATCTCCCACCAAAGCCGGGGGTTATTATTACAACGTTCCGCCACCTCGCGACCTGGGATACCACACCAGAGAACCCAGCGGTCTTGACCTGTCAAACCGCGAAAACCGAGGAAGTGCGTTCGAACTTTACAAAAAACCCGAATCGCGATCACCTCAAGGCTATCCGGCTCCGATAAGTTTGGGTGGGGATTTAATAAAGTAAGTCTGATATACCATTTTCATCTATATTGTCGATCTTCGGAACTGCATGCGCGGAACGATAAATCTGCCGAAGATTTTTACTAGGTTGGAAAATGTTGAGAATTGCCAGAACGAAAAAAAATATATATATTTTCTTGATCCTGTTTGAAGCATGATTAATTTTTTCTACTTTCGACTGACATGTGGAATGAACACGATTTATACAGAAAGTTGGACCCGATTGCTCACTTCTATTTAGCATGCCATCTGAATTATTATTTTATACTATTATTATGCATCGTACTCTTCCTAATTTTCGAAACAATAATAATTGTGTTATTCATTTTGTTGCTTGTTTTGTTATACTGTATGACGTACGTATGAATACAGTTAATAATATTATTACTGTATTATTATTTTTTTTTTTTGGTTAATTCGTAACATTGCTATTTCGTATATATACCGTGATATATATCAAGTTAATTGCTAATGTTAATTGATACGTTGTTGCTTGCTTTTATTTTGCTCGTTTGCTATCATTATTATTATTTACCTAGCGATTCAAATTCTGTGTCGCGCGAGTTCATTTTCTAAGCAATCTTTATAGTGAGTCTCGATTGTGATTGTATATGTATTTTTCTTTTCGATCAACTCGGAAATTTTTATAAATATTATTATGTATAAGCTGCAATAATAATTTCGAGTGGATCGATAGCAATATATAAATATCAAACACCCATATAAAGTTAACGCGTGTTAACTTTTGTTTATTTTATTTAATTTTGTTCTTTGTTGAATATAATTATCTTTTTTTTTTTCTTCTTCTTTTTCGTTTCACATATTATAGTAGGCTAATGACAGCTAATGTCAAAACGCAATTACCCATGCAACATAATTTTTTTTTTGTTGTTGCACATTTCACGATCAAAAATTAATTTAATGATAACGCTGTCATATCATAAATTATGACTGTACAAAATGCTTAATTAAAATTTGTATTTAAGGTAAAACTCGTATTAAGTTATAACAATAATTAACTACACCCACATACAATAATCCTACCATAAAACACGACTTATGATAATTATTATTACTGTAGAATAAGTAAAATTATTGTGGAAAAATTATTATTTATTAAATCTGCCTCGGGCGACAAATTTAAAATAATTAATATGATCCTTACACCTCATAAAATTCGAACAGCTGATCGATCATTTGAAAGAAAATCACTGAGGTTACATTATGTAACATTTTAGTAAATCACAAACCATTTGCAATAACTTATTATTAGCGGGACTTTTCATCATTATTTTGAAGAAAGAGAAATGAATTATTCTTTTAAATTATGATAATTGCGCACTTGCGATAATAATTATGCACTTACCGAAACATTGGCTACTGCAGCTGTCAGATGAATTGCGGCCGATGTGACAAGTTGTAATTACAGTCATTTCTATTTTTATTGCAATTTATTGGACATATACAGTACATGTACTTTAATCTACGCGTACGGTTACCGGTAGTCTTTCACTTGTAGCCATTTTATGACAAAGTTTATAATGACAGTTGGTTGTTTATAATGACATTTAATTATTAAATCAATAGAAACCGCGACTTTTTAAACTTGCTTTTCGATTAACACGTACACTCACTCAATGTTTACGGGCATAATTATGAACTGAAACGATACTGTATTAAATTTAAAATATTCAAACACGACGCGACTTTCACTGATGATCTCCCCACTCTAACCTCGTCGACCACGCTTTTGGCGCGATTATTTAAGAGTTAATTGCGCGCGAAATTATCGATCATTATGACGACGACGTATTAAAAAAAAAAAAGTTATAACAGCTCCTATGTTGAATACGATTTCTATTAATAATAATTTACTACATGTAGCATTTTGCAAAGAATAAAGCATGAAAATACGGTAATAAAACTGCATAAATCATAATTTTAATAAAGTAATAGTTCATGCAATCATGAATAATTATTACTGACGTATGAAATCAGCATGCATTGCTCGTTTAATTGCATGGAAAAAAAATCTGAAAATGTGAATGATTAATCATTTTTAAATTTAAAAAAAAAATGCACGCGATAATATTGAAATTAATAATAATTGTCAAATTTTATTGCATTTATTTTATTTAAAAAAAAAAAAAAGTTATGTTTAATGATTATTACAACTTTTTTTTCAGAATTGCCTTTCTTTTTGTATCCTACTTCTAAACTTAACTATCTTCTGAGATCTATAATAATTATTATTTACAATTACCATTTATTTAATGTAATTCTACAGGAACGAAAATGATGAAGAAAATGACTTAAAAGTAGCAACTTTTGATATTTTGGATAAAAACCATGTTGTAATAGCTACAGCCGAAGGTATGTTCGATCACAACGGAGGAAAATTAGAATCAAAAGAAACCGGTGTAAGCATTTTAATTCCACCTAACGCACTTTCTGAAGACGTACAACAATTAATTTACTTCAAAGTTTGTCAAGATACAAATATGATTCCTCCACTCAGTAAAGAATTAGGTAATTCTCTCATTCAGTGGTACGCGTTCAAGAAAATTCTAACAAAGTATTATGATTTAAATAATTTCAGGAGAAACCTTGCTAAGCCCATTAGTAATGTGTGGTCCACACGGTTTAAAGTTTCAAGTGCCAGTCGAATTACATTTACCACATTGTGCATCAGTAAATCCTGAAAGTTGGTCTTTTGCACTAAAATCAACTCAAACATCTAATGGTAACGTGCTCTTTATTTTTTATTTAAAAAAAAAAATTGTAATTCCGAACTTTTCATTTATTTTAGGTCTACCAACTAAATGGCGAAATATAACTTTAGCCGAAGTGAATGCCGCTGGTCAAAGCTATATGAATACTAATAGCGTCTCCGTTTTAGTAGATCATTTTTAAAGCATTTGAAATCAAAACAAATTTTAAAAGCATCATCCCCCTCCACAAAAAGTTTTTATTTGCTTGTAAAATTACTGCATGCACCGATAGATATTAGAACGAGAATAACTATAAAGAAATCGTTACCCCCATCAAGCAGAGGAATTTATCAACCCTGTATAATATGATTGTTAGAAATAATAAATAATAATGTAGTTACAAACTTTTGGTGATTAAAAGTTTTAATTTAAATTACATAGAATGTGCACCAATTTCAGTTTACTAACATTTGAAAACCATAAAAGAGAATAATTCAAAATTTAATACTCTTACAGGCATTACAATCCGATTATCGCGCCAAACTAAGCACCTAGAAAATGAATTAATAAGTTATAAACATAATTTTTAGATTATCAATGAAGATAATTACATAAATTACTAGAGCCTTACCTTCTCTAATGGGCTGCGCATACGACGGCGACGAGCGGCTTGGTTCAATTTATTCTCGTCATCTTCATCAGCAGAACTTTTCTCGCAATTGTCCTCAGTTTCGCATTTTGCAAATCCAAAATCGCATTTGCAACTTATGCAACCATCTCCCCAAATTCCGTTTTCAAATGAAAACAATTCGTCCAACATATCGCAGGGAATTTGAAGGGCTATAAATAAAAAGAAAGTGTATAAAACAATACCGAAATTTAAAAATTAATAATCATTATCATTACCAGGAATGGCCGTGCTATTACTTGGGGTGGATGTTGCTCTTACATACTTCAATGCAACGCAAAAAGAAACTAACAAAACTATTCTAAAGTATGCCGATCTCATTCTGACTAATTCCGAAATAAAATTAATGTTGCTTGTGAATTTTAAAATAGCCAAAGATATGTTGGTACCGTGCAACTAACTGTGTTTGGATATTTATATAGTTCTTCGCCCTTTATAGGTAGGCTACATTTTAAGTAGCACTGTTTAAATCGGAGTTAATAAATCAAATATTTTAATAGGTTTTATAAATGTTTCTATAATTTACGACATACTGTACAGTATTAAAAAAAAAATGAAACATTATTCGTTGCATTTTAGGGTGTAAAATTTTGTATATTTTACTGCACTTCGTTAAATTGATGCATTTTTGACTCACGATGATTTACTGTGTTTGATTATTTATGAGATATTAGCGCAAACTTGTCATTAATCAATATGCCATTAACGAGATCATAAATGTTCAAATGTCTCCCTGGACATTCTATATAAATAATGTATACTGTAAGTGTAAAATATATTTCAAGTTAAAATGTTGAAGAATTCAAAGAACTCTGCATTCAATTGCCTAAATAATTGATGGATCAAAATTTGTAGAAATTTAATAAACCATTGTTGAATTAAATTAAAATTAATTTAAAATTTTATTTTGAGTTTCACATCGAAATTAACTTCTGTACTACACTGTATTATAATAAAAATGCACCTGTTTAGCTTTTATTTGAAATGCGCAAAAATTTCATTGGTTTGTATATTTCCTAAAATTAAAAAAACAAATTATTTATTTGCTTCATCATTTGAACTATTTGTAACGTCTGATTCTGGTTTTGGAGACAAAGAAGAAGTTGGTTGTTCCATAGATTCTTCAGTGTTTTCGGTAAATGGTTTGCTTTCCTCAATTTGAGATAAACCATTTTCTGGAGCTGAATTGCAAATTACGTTAATCGAAAAACCAAATAAATGAATATTTTAAACATACTTTCAGCAATTTGAGGAAGTGGAGAAGCTTCATCGGGTTTCTCGACTGAAGGTACTTGCTGATCGGGAATCTCCTTGTCCTCTGTACTTTCTTCTTCCATTGGCTCTTCTTGTGGTTCGCTTTGAATAGGAGCAGTTTCGGGAGATTCCTTCAAAATAAAATAAAATAAGAGAGGAAGAAAGCAAAAAAAACACTAAACACTATACAAATGCTGGCGTTTCTTCAATTTCTTCCGGATTATGATTCTTATTGACGGTTTCTCGATTTTCCTCAGTAACTGAATTATGAGCTACCGATTGAGCTTTCTCAGCTTCTTGTCGCTGTTTCTGAAACTGTTGTTGCTGTAACAATTGTTGCTGTTGTTTTGCTTCTTCGGCTGCTTGAGCTTGAGCTCTTTCCTTTTGTAGCTGTTCAAAAGCCCTGTCGACCATTTTTTTATACATATCCGGATCGACAGCTTTAACGCAATGCTAAAAATAAATTATTTTTAAAAAATGTATCCATGTATAATAAACGAAAATAAAAATTAAATTAATTTTACCTTCTTTAATTCCTCTTGAAACGCGTCGCTAGAATCAATAAATTTTCGTTTTTTCACATCAAAACGATCTTCAATTTGTTGTAATTCAGCAACCAACTTTTTCTGCATTTAAAATTAATTATTTCACATTTTACACAATATTTTATACAACTAATTACCTGATGCATAGTCAAAGATTGAACTTGTCTCTTTAAAACCGCCATCCTCGATACAGTGACCACAGATCTTACGTCAGGAACAACAACGTCGCTGAAAATTTCATTTATTAAGCGATGGTTTCGCAAATATCTCGCAGCAGCAATATGCTTCACGGAATAACCATCATCAGAATCTATTGCAAAATAATATCAAATTAGTTTAAAAAACCAAAAATTTCACGTAGAATATAATTACTGTATTACCTTCTTCGTCTTCAGCAGTTATGGCGATTCTTCCATCTGTTTTTTGTTGCTACAAAGTATAAATTTTAAAATGTCACGGTCGCGAATTGTTAAAAAAAATGGGTAATAGACAATTCTAACTCTGATGATTCATGTAAACGTACAGTAAATTTTTCTCTCGATATCAGACTCCCAATAAATTTAAAACACTCATGCAAATTAACAGACATACATCGAAACACATTAATTTCATGCGTCAAATTAATTTAAAAAATAATTTAAAAACGGATAATGAATGCATTTCGCGTTAAAATAAAGAGTTAGTACCATCTTTTACCATATAAAACACCGCTAATCGAATCAAATTAATAAATAAAAAAACCAAAAATAAAAAGCAGGCCAAACCAGAAACATGTTTAAGTAACTGTTGGAATGAATTATGGAAGGCGATCGATCTAAGACATCGCGATCTTCAACGTATTGGTTGGCTAAAAAATTTTATTGAACAGAAAATATAAAAAATAGGACCATTTCAAAATTATTCAAAAAGAAAAAAAAAAAGCGTTAACAGGTAGCAAAAATTGAGTGTGGAAAATAAACTTTTAAGTAATTGAACGAGAAATGTAATATACCTCTCCCTTTTCCAGCAACCCATGACTGATAACCTGTGGAACTTTGAAATGTTTTCATTGCTTTATCATATTCGTTCTGTAAAGAAATTTATCTCAATTTGCCACCAAAAAAAATCTATATATTGTCCATTGGCGTTACTTATAAAATCTATTTCATATAAATAAACAAACAACCTCTCCTAATCATTGCCATACATGATAAACACAGCTGCTATGTAATCAAAAATCGTTTGAAAATCTAGACTATGCTTATATAATTCAGAACAGTCAACACAGCCCTATTTTCATAACAAGTTAATAACGGATCCCGGAAGTTATCATAATATGAAATTAATAAAATTTATTAATTAAATATCAGTAATAGTGCCAGTTTTTAAATTTTAAGTTAAATTAATATTTATTTACCAGAGCGATATATTGTATCGCAAACTTCCTTAGACTGTCAAAAATTATCGATAAATTCGGATACAAATTTTGTAACAATCTTTTCTAGATATTGATTTTATTACTATAAACAGTAATAGACGCCATTTAGTGCTCATAATGTTCTAAAAATAAATTATAGAATAAAATATTCTTGGTTGTAATTAAAATAATCGAACGCAATTGGCGTATAAAATGGTCACAGCAGGTAAAACTATAATTTTAAGATTAAAATGTTGTCAAAAAGTTTGCCATTGCACACGCAAAAGGGAATTAAGTTGCAAAAATCTATAATTGCTTTAAGCAAACTTATCGATTAAATAAATGTTTCAAACTATAAAAAAAATCTAAATAAAACAGCAATACAGTATTTACAATACTGCACAGTACTAGTAATCGAAAGTCTAGGCAAGGTTAGCAGTTAAGTGTAAATTTCAATAACAGTGTAACCGATAGTTTTCGCCAAAAATTTTGTCTCACAGCCAGCAATAAATAAATTCATATGCGCAGACCAAAAAAAAAAAAAAATGATAGCAATCATAGCTAAACCAATATACAATCATACTGCCCATTCCGTCACCAACACGTATATTAATCGTTTCATGCAAATATATTCATGCTAACAGGCTCAACTAAAAATGAACATACCTTTCGACTGTACCGCATATACGGCATTACCGGCTTATCAGGAGCTTTTGGAGGTTTCGGAGTCCTCGCATCACTCTAACCAAGCAACATTTAATTAATATCGCCAAGAAAATAAAATAAACAAGAAGAAAAAAAAAAAATAAACACAGCAGAATTATTGCTCACCACATTTGTTTTGTTGCCCATTCGCACCGGAGTGAAGCTTGGGTGACCGTGAGGGGAAGTAATAAATGGATTGCCAGTTAAATTCTAAAATTTAAAACCGTAAATATAAGAGTTGCTAAAAATCATTTTATAAAAAAAAGTGGCAATTATAAGAAGCGGCTTACTTGAGAAGAATTGGAAACATTTCCTCCACTTATTTGTGCCCTTAATCGATCTGAAAAAATAGTAAGTAAATTATAATTGTAACAACCTATAATTAAACAATAAATTATATCTAATTAAAAGAATCAACTTTTATCAATTTATTACAAGAAAATGCATTTTCATTTCAACGTGCTTACCCTTTAACATGCCAACGTTAACATAAGATCCAAGAGTCGGCATATCTAAAAACACCAAGAAAATATGGTACATGCAAAAATAATCCAACTTAAAAATAAATATCATTTAAAACAAGAAAAAAAAAATCAAATACAAAATTATAAAATTAATTCTGTAAACGGTACAATAATGACTGTGATGAAAAAAATATGAACCTCATGCAACATTATTATGAAAATTAAGTAGAATTAAAATTTTGCTATAAAATTAAGTCATAGGAGCTAATCACTATCATAGAAAATAAAAGTTCCATCCAATAAAAATAAAATGTATGATGTTGGTTTCAAGTATAGGCATCATCGCACACCTTTTGTATGTAAACACCAACCCAAACAATAATTACCCAATGTGTTCTCATACTTAATCCATAAGAATAAACAATAGAAAAGGTAGTTGAATGTGCACTGTTTACGATAATCTTTATTAAATAAATTATAAAAATACGTACGTGAAATTGAAGGTGGAGTTGCAATTTGACGGTAATTAGGGGGTAACGCCATCTTTAAATCTAAAATCGGCCGACAACAAAAGACTATTTACTTACTAAATTTATCTTCACAGACTTTTGATTAAAGACAATAATGAACAAAATCAATTATTTGAAGATAATAATTATGCAAAAAATCAATCAAAATGTCAATATTATAGCCCTTGAAAAGGCTACATCGCAACAATAACCGTGGATTTACCTCCAAGATTTAACTCCGTCAACAAGAACAAGATTTAAGATTTACGTAAATCCCACGACAAGGGCGGTTCATAATTTTCGTACTACAGTACTGTACTTGGAGAGCATCAATTTTTTTAATATTACATGTAATTTTATTTTTATTAAAAGTTTATTTTCCAGATAAATCCTTTTTCTATCATGGATTAATTCGTATTTATAATAATTTAGAAACTTTTAAAATTCAATCGCCCTATGAAAAAACCTTAACAGCAAAATTATGTGATTTTAATGAATTTAATTTTCCAGTTGAATAAAATTAAATGATATGCACAACAAATAAAATATCGCCGGTCAATTCATTAGACTTATAACCAATATTTATTTTCAACAAAATCATAATAATTTGGAAACGTACGGTCCATCTAACTCGTACCCAAGCTTTCTGTAATAATCCCGAGTGCCCACGCCAGAAATAACCGCCAATTTCTTCGAGCCGTGTTCATCTTTTGCGATTCGTTCCGCCTCCTCCATCAACATAGTTCCATAACCCTGATGTTGAAATTTGGTCGAGTCTCTTCCACTCACTGGAACCACACTTCCGTACACGTGAAGCTCCCTAACTATCGATACTCCCCCTTGTAGTTCTGGTCTGTAGGTATCTTGCGAGCATTTTCTCAATCGCAACAGCCCAACTAAAATATCCTGTTTCGGATCTTCGTAAGCTAAAAACGTTTCCCATCCTCCGTTAGCGCAATAATCCCTTCTAATCAATTCCACCTCGTGCGGGCGAACTTTGTTATGCAATTCCTGAATTCCAACTTCTCGAGTTCTTACATCTCTGCAAGTGGTTCCAAAATCTTTCATCCTGGCTAACGCTAATTCTCTTAAATTTCCGTGTTCCACCCCTGACGTTACTAACGGCATTGGAATATCTCTTTGCACGCGATAAATCCTGCACCACGGCGGCACAAGAGCCAAAATGCGAGCGATCACGTCGATGAGAATATTCGGTGGGTAGCTTTGATACCTACCGGTCTTCCACAGCTCGTATAAACCGGTTCCTCGAATAACTAGAGTCGGATAAATCTTTAATCCATCAGGTCGAAACGCCGGATTAGTAAAAAATTCGACAAATTGATCGATGTCTCTTTCCAAATCCACGTTCGGTAGATTAGGCATCATGTGAGCGATGACTTTAAAACCAGCGTCTTTCGCCATTTGAAAAGTTTCGCAAACGGCTTTTACCGTGTGTCCTCTGTTTGTATCTCTCGCTACGTCCTCGTACACGCTTTGAACGCCGATCTCCAGGCGAGTGCAGCCGTAATTCAACATGTCGCTGAGATGACGTTTCAAGCAGTAATCGGGCCGAGTTTCGATAGTGATGCCGATGCATTTGGTTTTACTCTTTTCAGAATATTTCACGGCTTCTTCCACCGAGTTACTCGTGTGCCCTGACAGAGCGTCGTGGAGATTGCGAATAAAAAAATCCCGGTAATCGTCAGGAAGAGCCATAAACGTACCACCCATCACAATAAATTCCACTTTATCCACAGCGTGACCCAGCTGTTTCAACTGTTCCACTCGATGTCTCGTTTGGAGAAACGGATTGTACCGGGCTCGGATGGCTCTCATCGATGTGGGTTCGTAACCCGTGTAAGATTGAGTAGAATATTCAAAATCTGAATCGGGACCTCCGGGGCAATACACGCAGATGTTTCCGGTCATATTGATGTGCGGACAGCGGTGAGGTTTACACATGACGGCAACCACGGCGATTCCACTGGCGGTACGAATGGGTTTGGCCTTTAGTTTCGGGATAAGAATCTTCTTGTATTCTGGAGGCACCGCGGCAATTATATCCACCAATCTAGGAGACCATTCCATGCAATATTTAGAAGATATCCGAGATTTTATACTATTTAAATTAGCGTCTTTTTTTTCGTGATGCAATCTGATTAATTCCTGGATAATTTCGGAAACCACGGCTACACGAGACTCTTCCACTGACAAACCTTTCACTTTCTTCATTTGCTGAGGCATTTTCTAACATTAATAGAAACTTATAATAATGTAACTTAATTAATAAACTTTAAATGCATCATTATTACCTGTTCCTATATTAAAGCGTTGATTTTACACGTGCCCGACTTCAAAAGCTTTGGGCTAGCTCACTTTAGCAGACGAAAAGTGTAATTACGGGATTTTATGTTCACGGATAAATTTTAAATAACATAATAAATTTAACAAAATACAATTATTTAATTGTATATCTTATTGTATAACCATAGTTACTAGTATAACTATGTTAAATAAAATGACATTAAATCAACGACATAATTATTAATTACAGTTTACATTTTGGACTATTTATCCTAGGAATATTTATTCCGCGGATTTGTTGTCCTAGCAACCGTTGCATAATCACCGGCAGGTGAGGTCACAAAGTATGTAAAATGGCGGACATGGACGAACTGTTTGGTAGCAGCGGGGAAGAAAGTCGAGGAAGTCGAAGTCCTGACCAAAACAACGATAGTTCCGATAACGAAAATGCAAGCAATGGTTCCGACAACAACGACGGTTCCGGAGATGAGCAACCTGAACAGGAAAACGAGGGTTCTGACAATAACAATGAAGGTTCAGGGGACGAACATTCGGGGCACGAAAACGAAGGTTCCGAGAACGAGAATAATAACGAAGGTTCTGGCGACGAGCAGTCGGAGCAAGAAAATGAAGGTTCGGGAGACGAGCGATCTGAACAAGGAAACGAAGGTTCGGGGGACGAACGGTCTGAACAAGGTAACGATGCCTCCGGAGACGAAAACAACGGAGAAGGTTCAGGAGACGAACGACATTCGGAACAGGGAGATGACGATGAGGAGGCGAAACGATCTGACGGCAGCGAGGATGAAGCAGCTGTCGGTTCAGGAGATGAAAAGAATAGCAACAGTGGAGACGAAAAGAATAGTCGCAGTGGAGACGAAAAGAATAGCCGCAGTGGAGACGAAAAGAATAGTCGCAGTGGAGGGGAAGAGTCCGATCATGGTTTGAGATGTTGTAACAAATAAATTCTATTTACTGACTTGCATCTTATTTAGCTGAATCTGGTAATGAATCTGAAGGTGAAAGAGCTGAGGATGAAGGAGAACAAGGAGGATCAGGAAAGGAAAGCGAAAAAGAGCATTCAGATAAGGAACAACATTCGGATAATGAAGAACCAGAAGTTGACGACAGTAATTTTAGGAACTATAATTTGCGGTAATACCATTTACTACCAAATAAAAATTTTACAGAAAATGCCATTGCTGAAGATTTGTTCGGAGATGCTGATGACATTAGCTCTGGAAGCGAAGCTGGAGAGAAAGCGGATCCCATCAAATTAACAGATCTAGAAGAAGATGAAAATGAAGATCACGGTGAAGACGACGAGGAAGGTGATGTTGAAAAACGAAGGCGTAATTCAGAAGGTGAAGAGGATGAAGATGTGGCTAATAGAACTCCGACGCAAACTAACGACGTATTATATAGCAAATTTCTTTGATTTGGTGTCAATATTTTAAAAATTTTGTGTCGTTTTCAGGAAGAAATGCCGGAAGAGGAACCTCCACCTGAAGAAACTAGAATCGACGTCGAAATTCCAAAGATAACGACAGACTTGGGCAAAGAACTTCACTTCGTTAAACTTCCTAATTTTATTAGTGTTGAAACGAGGTAACGGTTCGAATATCTTGAAAACGGCAAGTGAATAATGCTATTACTTTTGAACCATAGGCCGTTCGATCCCGCCACATACGAAGATGAAATTGACGACGATGAAGTGTTAGATGAAGAAGGTAGAGCTAGGTTAAAATTGAAAGTAGAGAATACTGTCCGGTGGAGGTGGGGCGTGGACGAAGATGCAAACCCTATAAAAGAAAGTAACGCAAAATTTATCAAATGGTCGGATGGAAGGCAAGCGAAATTAATGATTGGTTACTGGACTAAATAACAATAATAATACTAAAATTTACCTTCAGTATGTCATTACATTTGGGATCTGAGATATTTGATGTTCATAAACAACTGTTGCAAGGCGATCACAACCATCTATTTATTCGGCAAGGAACTGGGTTACAAGGACAAGCTGTATTCAGAACTAAACTTACGTTTAGGTATAAACACGCATTATTTTGAAATGTTAATGTCACGGATTAAATATTGTTTTATACTTTGATAGGCCGCACTCTACTGACAGTTTTACGCATAGAAAGATCACCATGTCTGTAGCCGATCGTAGTCAAAAGACGCAAAAAATTCGAATTCTTCCAAACGTTGGCAAGGATCCCGAGGCGCATCGATCTGAAATGATTAAGGTAATTTGAACAAGTTTAAAAAAATAAAATTATATTAAAGCGAGAATTAAAAATTTGCAGAAGGAAGAAGATCGATTAAAGGCTTCAATCCGTCGAGAAAGTAAACAGAGGCGAATGAAAGAACGAGCGACATCTCGAGGTTTAAGCGCGTCATATTTGGAAGGCGATCGATACGACGATGAAGAGGAAGATGACGACGGTGCTATTTCATTAGCTGCCATCAAAAATAAATTTAAAAAAGGAGGTTCTCTTAGAGGTGTGACTTCGCTATTAATTACCTTTTTTTTTAACACCGGTTTTGACATGTTATTGCTTTTTATAGAAAATCGTCCACCGATTTATTCTAGTGATAGTGAAGGCTCAGACATCGATGAAAGAAAAGCGAAGCGTCTTGAGAAGGCCAAAGCTATTTCCGAAAGCGACGATGACGGTTCTGAAGAAGAAATGGCACCAAAGAAAAAAATGGCCAGGATAGAAGAAAGTGATGAAGACGACTAGCTATTTTTTGTTTTTTCTTCTCGTTGTACATAAAAGTTTCACATTAAAATCAAATGTTTTGCTTTTTTAATTTGCAAAGTTGTGTAAAAAGAATACAAACAATTTCGATTCAAATCCAAGTTTAAACGACTTTTAAAAGGAATTTGTCATGGATTATCTCAAAAATGTCAGGTAGGAAATTTTTTTTTTAAAAAGGCTTGGTTTTTTGATCAACAATTTATCGCTATAATTTTTAACCGTGGGAACAGGCAAATTTTCTACTGTACGTTATATCGATACAAATGTATATAATTGCAAGATTATTTTTAGTGCAGTACTGCCAAGTTCTATAAAGCTCCGAAGCATTGTTTTAAATAACAACATAAAGTTCCTACTTGGTTTGCAATTTCAAAATTTCACTCTTCCCTTTACATTAAATAAAGACGAGGATAAAAATCGCAAATTTTCTTAAAAAAACAAACTTCACGAAATTGGCACAAGACAATGGCCCAAAATATACATGTCTCAAATATAAACAAAAATCTTTATAAAAAAAGTACGAAAGTGAAACATTTCCAAATTCCCTAAATCGGAACATAAACTACAAATTACACATAAAACCCCACATTCGAGACCAAATTTCTTGATGCAAAACAAAATGCGCTAACAGCCGATGTAATTAATACATGTATAATAATATTATTCGTGATTTTTAGTAAGTTATGAAAGACCAGAATTTAAATTTAAATTAAATAGTCCAGCACCAAGAAGTTTGGTTTTATTTATAATGAGACATTTCTCAAACATTTTAACAGTGCTTGTAAAATAAACCATTTTCTTCTCTTTTTTTTTTTTCATTATAAAAACGCGCGCGATAATTTACATTTATCAAATCTCTGAGATTACTATTATTCTGAGACAAAATATATTACAATTAAGATGTGAAAAAATTATGATAAAACTCCAAAATAAAGACTTCCAAATATACAGATTATAAAAAAAGAGAAAAAAAATCACATGTACAGCTTAAAAATGTATTTATGCGGCTGCATTTACACGTCAAAGCTGATGGGAGACTTACTACGATTATGATCAAAGGATGGAAGGCTTCGAGAAGATATGAAAATAAAACCGGGTTCGTCGTGGAAAAACAACTCATCCAAAAACAATCGTCCAGAAAACTCTCTTGCTCTATGTCCATTCTTTGTTATCATTTTTACTGTGTTCAAATTAAATATACTGTACTAAAATCTTGCCAGGATGATCGCATCCCTCCATCTACATATTAACAATAAATTAGCCAAAGATCAAAACCAAAATTTGTTTTATTTTAAGAACCTAAACGATTCCTAATTTTGAGGTCCGCCAACAGCAATAGGAACGGCGTACTCGTAACCACCTTTGGACCTCATTTGATTCTGAATTGCGGCTAACTGAAAATAAATCAACAACTTTATAAATCAAATTTTTTAAAATGCAGTAAGCTTAATAAAATTCTAAAAAAAATAACTACTTTTTCATATTGTAAACTGGAATTTAAATGTGATGCTCCCGATTCCATATCACCCGATCCTATATGGCCAGTGTGCCGAAAATTCGTTGGTTCTCCTATCATTGACCTATCTATTCTTCTCCGACGCTTCTTAATCAAACCACAAATTTAATTAGAAAACAATATCAAATTCTCCCGCACTTTATACTTTTGAATAAAAAAAATAACCAACAACTATGCATTATGAGAAAATGTTTAAATTGCGAGAAAAAATAATTTTAATATTCTCATTTTTAAGCAATTGGTGATTAATTTGAAAATGTACAGAGCATTTTGAAGATAAAAACCAAAATAATTATTGTCCTAAAAATGGAACTTACGGTGGGTTGAGGCTGCTCGTTCCAACAACAAGTAAACCATTGAACCCATAGTTCTCCCATGTTTATCCTATTTCGTGACTCCACTTTTTTTAGTTCCAGCTCAATGGTGAATCTAAAAAAAAATTATTTTTTAAAAAATTAATTGTAACCCTAATCAAAATTGCCAATTCTACAAAAGCTAAAAAATAATAATGAATGAAACAAAAACGATAAAAAAAAAATATATTCGAAATGTCAACATTCCACCAATTTTTTTCCTCTCTAAAAGACAAATTTATTTTTTTAACAAGCAGGTGCGACTCATTTTAACTTACGACCCTATTTTTATTTATTTCCTCCACCCCTGAGAACCGTTTATTATCGCTAGTGAGCGCGCGTAAATGAGTTGCAAGTATAGTTTTTAAAGCGCTGGTGCGAATTAAAAATAATAAAAGCGAAAAAGAAAAAAAAAAAGATATTTAGCAACGCCTACTGACCGAATCCAAATACATGTCACTCAACCACACCATACGCCACTAAATATCGCTTCCTGATTAGCATAAGAAACTGTCAAACTAATAACATTCTTAGACGTCGATTACATAGCTCGTTATCCACTCAACATTTTACGTCGGGAGAGGCAATGCAATAAAATTGGAAAGCAAAAGTGTTATTTAAATTAGGTTATCCTACAAATTGCAAAAATGTCATTAATAAGCGTGTTATACATGTGCAGAGAAAGAGAGCAGGATGGTGGATTCATTCGTAGTACCGGTCGTGGTATCGGCCTTGTTTTCTGATTCACACTTCCCTCTGCACGTGCGAACCAAGGTACATGTACCAATACAAAAACACAATGCAATAACTAGCCCTGGAAATGCACGCAACAATAAAATCTCCGTTTATTATCTCCGCATTGACTGTTTATTTCTGTGGCTAAGTGAAAGTTCCCATAAAAATCCAATATTTTGAAATATATTTTTTTAGGGGAGATTATTACGTACAATTTTTCAAAGCTTAAAAAGATTATATATTTTTTTTTATTTCACCTTGCATCAAACAATAACAAAATCACTCCATAATTTTTAAATCGTTCATCCTATAATACTTCTAACGATTTAAATATTATTCTTCATACTAAAAAACAAAGTTTTATAATATTTTTTACTTGCTTAATATACAGTACATGTACCGTATATTTATTTTACACATTGCAAAAATTAGTTGAATTTAAAACAGTTTTGAAACAATACTTATAAAAATAATACATGTACTGTATTGAAATAATCGGTAATATTCGCAACTACAATATACAGTACATTTAATACCATCTTGATAATACATGTATCAGTGTTGAGAATGTTAATAATAATTATTGTATTATAATAAGACTGTACATGACATTGTACAGTACCGGTACAAAATATCGAATTTACTATAAATTGTCTTGTTTTTTTAAGCATTTTTGTAACCGTGGGAACTATGGTATTAATTTGTTACAAATTAGATTAAGATTAGCCAAATAATAAATTTTTCCACAAAAAAAATTATTCTTTTACATAGTAACTTATCAATGAATTCACCGCCGACTTGAAATTTCTTCATCAATTATTAACCTCAAAAGATAAAAAAAAAAAATTTCAAAGAAAATGGGAAATATTCTTCAAATAAAAATTGAAACTTTATAATAAAATTAGCATAAACCTGAAGGGGAGAAAAAAAAATAATACCGAATTTAGTAAAAATCTGAACTCCCAAGCACTCGGCACGTCCTTGACACTTTTCGATTATGTTTTCGGAAATGTATTGAAAACGCCAATAAAGTATATTTTTATTCCAATAAACATTCATCCTAAAGTTGTATTCGAAAATCCTTAGTCTGTAATGTTGTACACATAAGTAATACAAAGATAAAAGTTCAAAAGAAACCAAAAAAAAAAAAAAGAAAGAATTGGGAGCCGAAGCGACGGTTCAATAACTTGTGAAGGTCTCAACATTGTTCACAATACAAATAGACTCATCAGATAATAAAAGCGAATTGATAGGAAGGATATACCCACACACCACCAGCAGGCTAAATCAACCTTTGATATGGTCCAACAAATAGCACAAACGCAATAATAGAGACCTTGCGCTTAACGTCCCGTACACGACGTTAAGTACATTAAGTACGATAACTTGTGAAGTGACGTCATCTGATAACTTGCGTTTAGCTATGGATTCTATGCCGGCACCTTTTTGCAAGTTATGC